>SJYA01011935.1:0-12220 GCA_006410615.1 Neotragus moschatus
TGGTCTGGTATTCTCATCTCTCTCAGAATTTTCCACAGCTTATTGTGATCCACACAGTCAAAGGCTTTGAAGTTAACGTTAAGTGCATTTGAACTCACATATGGTAGACCCATTTCCAAATTGAAGAAAAGGGACACTTTAACCCCCCTGAAATAGAACAACTCAAGTTTGCCCTCCAGGTAGGAGAAACCATGATAGCACCCATGGAATGTGGTAACTGGGTGCTGCCTGTACCCACTGATCTAGCCATGTATCTTTTCCAGCCAAGAGACTGGATGAACCTAAAGACATGGAAAGCTGGTAGCCAACAAAACCAACTCAGTCCTAAGTGGATAGAAGCCACTTAGTGATCCTAACCACCCATTCTGCCCTGAAGTTGCAGGGATCACTCCATGAGTATACCACACTTGAGTGTAGGAGGCTATAGAGCCCAAACCTCCTAGAGACAACCTGGGGTAATGGATTCCTTTGACTACTAGTGTGTGAACCACTCTCTGCCTTGAGGCAGCCCCATCCACAGCCTGTTGGGAAGAGCACTAGATCATCTCTCTCCATCCTCCGATCCAAGAACAAAGCTTTCCTTTTGCTTCTGAGCAGCTCAATCTTAATTCTGTTGACTTAAATGGGCAAAAGGACCCTTGTTGAAGATCTGGCTCAGGAGGGTTGGTTAAAAAGGCCAAACCAAATAAAACATTCTTGACCTTACAATTCCCTGCAGTTCCTGTTACAAATCATTTTTCTCCCTTATAGTAAAACATTAAAGAAACTCTCTACACACATCGTTTCTGCTTCTTTCACCTTCCATTACCTTCTCAATCTACTTAACTCTCAATAATAACCTAAAAATCCTTCATGCTAAGGTTACCAAAAACATCCAATCCTCTGATATCATCTTACTTGACCATGCAGAAGCACTGACACCATTGTATACTGTCTCATTCTTGAACTACTCTCCTCTTAGCTTCCCTGACATCATCTTTTAGTCTGGCTACTTCACTTCAGGCTCTTTTGCCTGCTTCTCATCTAAATGTTACAAATTCACCTGTATCATTTTTCTCCCTACACATTTTTTCGAATGATCTCATTTATTTCCATAGCTTTTAAAACCATCTAGGCTGACAAGTCGCAAATTTATGTACCTGTTTCACACTCTGACCCCCACAGTTGTACATCCAACTACCTACTTGACATCTCTTAGCAATTTTACATGCATTTCAATATACCAAAATAAAACTCATCACTTTTCCCAGGGCTTGGTAATTGAATAAGAAACTAAGCTTGCAAACAAAGCACCAACAAAATATGGGAAACTCCTTAATTTTTTAAGGAACAAAATTAATATTTAATATGTTAAAATAAAACCATACAGGTAGTCATCAGGGTTGAGGCTTAATTAGGCATCTTTCATTTATGTAATAACTTAGTGTTGTTTTTGTTTTGTATTATGCTTAAAGAAGCAATTCATTTTTTTTTAAACATGAGACCTCTAAAGATCGTTATCTGTCCTCATCCATGCCCAGTTTTCCACATATCAGTAAATGCATTGCCATTGTCATTAATTTGGTTTCAAAGTCAGAAAGCTGGATTTCATCCTTGATAACTTCCCTCATTTCCTATACTCAAGCCAGAAACAAGTCCTAGACTGAAGTCCTGGATTGAACTCCCCAAATAACTCAACCCTTGCTCTGTTCTTTACCACTGCCACTATTATCTACTTTAGCCATATCACCCCAATTATTATGAGAAAATTCCTTACTGTATGTTTCACACTATGCTTATTCCCTTCTAATACATTCTCCACTCAGCAGGCAGAATGTCTTTTAAAAGCACAAAATGTTACCCCCACGATGGTTTCTCATTGCTCTTCAAATATAATTTCAATTCCATGTCATAGGTTTTTGGGCCCTGCCTGTTCTGGTCACTATATATTTTATAGCCACACCTTGACATCGATCACAATCCAGCTGTGGCTTGATCCTTCCCATCAGCTGGTCTCGGCAGTCTTCAGCAACATCCTCTCAAAGAAATCGTGTAATTAGAATCTTCTCTCTGGTTTTCTATCACTTTGCCCTGTTTGTTACCACAATTTGTAATTTTTTAGTTATATGTTTGTTTGCATCCTTTTTGATTATCTTAGACTGTAAACTGAGTGAGAACAGAAGCATGTTTTCTTTACTCTGGCTTCTCCTATGTCTGAAAGATACTAGAAGGATGAAAAAATTAATGGTGAATTACGATTCCACCCTTAAGTGGAATGAATGGTCAGCCTAATTCAGTGACAATAGACCCAGTGCTTCTTTTACTCTCTCTCCCACTGAAAGAAACAACTCTGAAATTCTGGACACTTCACTGAGCCACAACTTATTCACTTTTGATCATGAGATCTAATAGTCAAGCCTGTAGACTGTTCGTAGTGAATGACAATGCAATGGATGAATGCGCAATGAATCTGGTCTTTTGCTTCCCAATAAATAAAATGAGGGCAATAATATTTAAGTTCCTTCAAGCTCTAAATTTCAAAACCCCTGAAAGTCTCATCAGACAAACTAGTTGTAAGTCTGAATGCTGCTTCTGGAAGCTTCCTATCAAGTTTAGTCCTTAAAGTGCCATTGAGGAATTATCAGGCATTCAGTACAATGTCATCTTCCTGTCTTCATTCTGTTTGGAAAAACTGAGTAATATTTCACTGTCTACTTTATAAGAAAATGGAGGTGCTTGATCTCAATATGAAATTCACCAGTACTTTATATACACTGATAAGACTGAAAGGTATTTACAGGTCATACTGTGATCCACATGAATACTTACTACAAAGTAAGTTTTCAATAAGTGACAGTATATATAAATTTTCTAAACATATTGACATATACACAAAATTCACATGGTATAAGACACAGGAGATATTTCCCAACATTAAAATAGGAAAATCTGGTATTTTAAATCTTCTGACCCAATTCTGTCTGAAGAAAAAACATCATGACAGCTTTAAAAAATAACTTGAAAGCACAGATTTGGCCTTCCTAAGTATGTACACTTTCTGTTTTGCTACTCTGAAAATGGCATATTAAGGAGGGTAGGCAAGTTGACAAAACTCAATAAGACATTTAACAGCTTCTGATGAATTCTGACCCACGGTTTCTCAGAATTAATATTCTAGCATCCATGGAATTTTGTATTAGGCTTTAGTAAATATATTTGACACATTAAAATTCAATCACACACTAAATGCAGCATGGCACTGAGACTGTTAATTTCAGTGCCTCTTTAAATAGTGGATATTCAAAAAACCTATCATATTGAACAAAATTGTTTTCTAAGGCTTTTTTTTTTGAGTCTCACTAGTGTTTACTGTATTAGTGGTCAAACATTAAACCATAAAAATCATGCATTAGAAGCTAGGAAACATACAACCCAATATGGAATAAACTTGGTAATCATTTTGACAAGGGCGAAATTGCAATAAGAGACCTTGCTTAATCCACAGCACAAAATGTGGGGAAGCATGACAAAGACACCATCCTTCAGAACTGTGCTCCACCAGACACACGCGTCTGGGGTTAAAGAAACGGAGCCCCCAGCAGCACCCTTGCTACATGTGAGGATCTGTAGTCCGCTAAGCTTTGGAACAAGTTGGCACCTAGTCCCTACTTGGGCACAGGCACACAAGCTAAAATCTGCTCTTAGGCACAGATGCACTGGCACAAAATCTGTCCTTAGGCCCAGAAACTGGGAACGTTGGCTATAGTTACATAATACGTCATTCCAACAAAGTGATTGAAGCTGCATGGGGTGGGCAAATTTGATCAAATGAAGCAGGCAGAGCCGGAAGAATTCAGACATTGTTGGCAACAGAGCCAGAGTTTTAAGGAGGAAAAAAACACTTTGTGTGGAAAATTTCTGCAAGAATGTATGCCAAACTAGTAATAGTAGCTATCTATTATGGAAAGAATTATTAGAAAAATTTAAAGTGTTTATTTCTATAATTTTGATTAAAAAATATATACAGGGAAATAATGCAAATAATTGGAAAGTAATAAAAAATGCCATACCCATAATCCATTCATCAGCAATCATTTTCCAGATTTTTACTTTTAAATCACTGGAAGGGAAATTTGAGGTTTCTTCCTTTTGACATCTCGCAATGGATAGTCTATCATTTCCTTCACTAATGTTAAAGGATTCCTTTTTTCTTTTAAGGAGTAAATGTCCCACAAAGTAGATTTGCCTGGCATTCATTGTGAGGCTGAATCATGCATATAAAATAAAAGACTTTTAGTTCATCTTCAATAAAACAGAATATTCTTTAAACCAATAGTGCTAAGAGGAAAAATGATTTCATTAACTGAAATGTTTAGCCAAGATACTGGATGGTGCTTTTCACCTGCCACAGCAATTAAGACGTCTCTAATAAAATACCATTGAGATAAATTATAGTCCTTTACTCAGAGCGCATCAGAGAAGATCTAATTTATAGCATTGACTATAACATGTTAAAAAGTCTCTATTTGAAAGCTAATTCCATGATAAATTTTAATCATGTGGATAGAACTAGCTTCAAAGCTGTATTAATTATACATTTAAGCACTGCATGCAAACTAGTACATTATGGTACAGCCAGAACATGTAAAATATAGTCTGAACCGAACTAAAATATGCCAATTTCCTCTGCAGTTATTTGCTTTTGATACACTGTAGTTCTTTCAGACCATTCTTTATAAACATTAAATTACTGCTGTGCTTTCTTAGCCATTTTGCTCCCCTAGAAAGAACTCCAGGCTCTGGTTAACTTCATTGCATGATTTTACACTTTCGCAGAGTACAAAGCAAATATCCATCTAAGATAAATACTTTAATAAAAGGGGTGAAAATTGCTGGCAAGTTTTATTTCCTTATCCCAAAGTCTGTCCACTCTGCTCACTGTAATTCCTAGTCTCACCTGTCTATTTCTTTCTGGGTTTTCATCTCTGGCTCAAAACATAGGTCAAGTCACCAAAGCCCTTGTAAGTACAGGCATGCATTCCTTGCTTCAAAAACAGACTAGAGCAGTAGCCAGTCAGCAAACTCAGTCTTTGATAAGAGGCTTGTTCCATATGTAAACTGAACATTTCATTCTCAATCTAGAAAGTCTTAGTACCTAGAAAATATCAAGTGAATTGAAGAGTGTGCTTAGTGTTGTAACTACTACATGTACGTAATAACTCACACAGCAAAAAATGAAAATTTGTAGATTAAAAATTTACCATATTTCATCTTTCCTGCCCCTTAGTTTCCTGGTTTCATTCCCTGGAGATAAATTGATCACTTTACAGGTATACAATGCATATGAGACCATACAAGTATAAAACAACAACAACAAAAATGTACTGCATACTGTATTCCTCACTTTAATCCTTTAACCTATATATATTATACATTGGAAATTGTCCAAAATAAATACAAATAAATAGCTCCATTCTGTAAAAGGTTTCATAGAATCCCATACTATGGTAAGTCGCTTCAGTCGTGTCCGATTCTGTGCAACCCCATAGACGGCAGCCCACCAGGCTCCCCCGTCCGCGGGATTCTCCAGGCAAGAACACTGGAGTGGGTTGCCATTTCCTTCTCCATACAGGCACATAATTTACTTAATCTGTCTCCTAACATAGATATTTATGCTGCTTCCAATCTTTTTGTTATTTCAAACAACCCTATAAGGAATATCCTTGTATGTTTGTCATTTAAGACATGACAAGCATATATGTGGATAAATTCTCAGAGTAATACTGCAGGATCAAAGACTATACGCATTTGCAATCTTGTTAAGATATTGTTAAATAGTTTTTATAGTTATATAGTTATAAATAGTTTTTATTCCAAATTACATACCTAATAGTAGTGTATTAAATACCTATTTTCTCACATCCTTTTCAATACAGTATGCTATCAAAATTCTTTTACCTTTGTCAAATTAACAAAGGAAAATGGCATTTCATGTAGTTTTAATTTTTAAATTAATGTTTTTTCTTGTTATGTATTAAATGAATAACTTTTCATATTTTAAGACCCATTTACATTTCCTTTGATACCAACCATTTTATCCTTTGCCCATTTCTTGTAGGATTATTGGACTTTTTCTTATATATTTATTTATATATGCTAAGAAACATTGCCTTTGGTCTATGTCATCAGTTACAAGGAAAATATTTTCCCCTGGCTTGTCATTTGCATTTTTTAATGGATTTTAATGACAAGATAATTTTATTTTAGTTTTATATGGTCAATTTATTCTTTTAACTTAATATTTCTTAGTTTTGGATTAATCCTAGGAATGTCTTCTGAATCTTGAAACATTTTACATATACACACACACACACACACCCCTATGTGTATACATATAAAGTATTTCCATAGTATACTTATATTTTCTATTTAAATATTTAGAATCTGGGGATAAGAAATGAGGTAAGAGCCCCAAAATATTTTTATTTTCCAGATTACTATCCAGTTGTTCCAATGTTGTTGCTGTTCAGTCACCCAGTAGCATCTGACTCTTTGCGACCCCATGGACTGCAGCACACCAGCCCTCTCTGTCCCTCATCATCTCTCAGAGTTTGCCCGAGTTCATGTCCACTGCATTGTGATGTCATCCAGTCATCTCATCCTCTGACATGCTCTTCTTCTTCTGTCCTCAATCTTTCCCAGCATCAGGGACTTTTCCAAAGAGTCAGCTGTTTGCATCAGATGACCAAAATACCGGAGTTTCAGCTTCAGCATCAATCCTTCCAACAAGTATTCAGAGTTGATTTCCCTTAATTTTGACTGGTTTGATCTCCTTGCTGTCCAAGGGACTCTCGGGAGCCTTCTCCAGCACCACAGTTCAAATGCATCAATTCTTCCATGCTCTTTCTTCTTTACGGTCCAGCCCACACAACCTTACGTGACCACTGGGAAGACCATTGCCTTGAGTATACAGATCTTTGTTGGCAATAATGTCTCTGCTTTTTAACACACTGTCTAGGTTTGTCGTAGCTTTCCTGCCAAGAAGCAACCATCTTCTGATTACATGGCTGTAGTCACCACCTGCAGTGATTTTAGAGCCCAAGAAGCAGAAATCTGTCACTACTTCTGCCTTCCTCCCTCTAATTGCCATGAAGTAATGGGGCTAGATGCCATGATCTTAGTTTTTTCAATATTTAGTTTTAAGCTGGATCTTTCACTCTCCTCCTTCATCCTCATGAAGAGGCTCTTCAGCTCCTCTTCACTTTCTGCCATTAGCGTGGTATCATCCATATATCTGAGGTTGTTGATGTTTCTGCCGTCTATATTGATTGCAATTTGTAACTCAGCCAGCCCAGCATTTCTCATGATGTGCTCAGTGTATAGATTAAACATGTTGTAATCCTTTCTTAATCCCAAAACAATCAGTTGTTCCATACAGGGTTCTAACTGTTGCTTCTTAAATAATTCATCACTTACCTACTGATTTGTTATGCCATTCTTGCCATACACTAATATCCAACACATATTTGGGTCTACTTAACAGACTTTCTTGTCTGTTCTATTTATCTGCATGTCTAGTCATACGTTATTACATTCAGTTCAGTTCAGTCATTCAGTTGTGTCCTACTCTTTGCAACCCCGTGAATTGCAGCACACCAGGCCTCCCTGTCCATCACCAACTCCCAGAGTTCACTCAGACTCACGCCCATTGAGTCAGTGATGCCATCCAGCATCCCCTTCTCCTCCTATCCCCAATTCCTCCCAGCACTCTTTTCCAATGAGTCAACTCTTTGTACGAGATGGCCGAAGTACTGGAGTTTCAGCTTTAGCATCATTCCTTCCAAAGAACACCCAGGACTGATCTCCTTTAGAATGGACTGGTTAGATCTCCTTGCAGTCCAAGGGTCTCTCAAGAGTCTTCTCCATCACCACAGTTCATTACTGTAACTCTATTTGCTTGGTCTTCATTGCTGAGTCCAGGCAACTCAATATTTTAAAATATGGGAGAGACTGTAACTTGTTACTCTTCTTTGACCAGAATTTTCTTAAATGTTTTTCCTATTTTCCATGTGAATCAATCTTTCCAGTTCAAAAAATGAACAAATCAGTAACACTCTACTCTAGTTATTGATATAGCATTAAGTTTATTACTTACATTAGGAAGAGCTGACATCTTTATAATATTGAATTTTCATATTAAATAAAATGTATATTTTACTAATTTGTACTGATTTTGCATATTTCTTGTTAAATTTACTTTTTTCTATTATAAATGTGGTATTTTGTTTCATTATAACTTCCAATTGGTTATTGTCTGTACTTATAAAAGTTGTTTGCTCTTTACTATTATACTAAGCCGTCTAAAAATTCTTTTGTGCATTCATGTAAGCAAGTATAAAATTTGCAAATATTACAACCTTTTTCATATATATATATAGTGAAGTCTCTCAATCGTGTCCGACTCTGCAACCCCATGGATTGTAGCCTACCAGGCTCCTCCCTCCATGGGAATTCTCCAGGTAAGAGTAATGGAATGGGTTGCCATTTCCTTCTCCAGGGGATCTTCCCGACCCAGGGATCGAACCTGGGTCTTCCGCGTTCCAAGCAGAAGCTTTAATATACACCTCATAATCTCCTCTCTAATTGTGCTGGCAGGTACCTTCAGAACCATGTTAAAAAAAAATCAGTAGTGAGGGCTTGCATGGGCAACACATATGCCAAAGCTGGAGCAATACCAAGGGGATTAGAATGGCCTCCGAGTAAGGATGGCACAGAAATTTGTGATACCTTCTGTATTTTATCTCCTCGGGCACGGGACACAAAAGCAAAAATAAAAAATGGGACTATATCAACTAAACATCTTTGCATAGCAAAGGAAACTATCAAGAAAACACAAGTCAGCCTACTGAATGAGAGAAGATATTTTCAATATCAGATATATGCAATGAGGTTGATATCTAAAATATATAAAGAACTCATGCAACTCAATATCAAAAAACAAACTCAATTAAAAAATAGGCAGAGGCATTGAACAGAAATTTTTGTACAGATGGCCTACAGACCCCTGAAAAAATGCTTAACATCACAAATCATCAAGGAAATGCAAGTCAAAACTATAGTGAGCTACCACATCACACCTATAAAAATGGCGATTATCAAAAAGACAAGAAACAAGCGTTGGTGAGGATATGGAAAAGAGGGAATCCTTGTTTGTGGGATCATAAATTGGTGGAAAACAGTATGGAGTCTCCTCAAAAAATTAAAAATAGAACTGCCATATAATCCATTGACTTCACATCTGGGTATTTACCCAAAGAAAACAAAATTACTAATTTAAAAAGATATATTCAGAGTGGGAGGGGGGAGAGGGGGTCAAGATTGGGAGCTCATATACACTCGTGGCTGATTCATGTCAATGTATAGCAAATGAATACAGTATTGTAAAGCAAAACAAACTAAAAAATAAAAATTAAAAAAAACTTAATGAAAAAGAAAATAACTGCAGGACTCTGACCACAAATAAATAAATAAATAAATAAATAACAAAAAAACAAAGTCATGATTAAAAAAAAAATATATATATATATATGTCTTGTTGGAAACTGAGGAAGAAGGTGCTATCTTAGGGTAAAAGAGAGTCAAGATACATAAGCAATGCAATTTTTGTACATTATTTGAATGATACTTCACAAAACCAGTTACAAAACAGATTTTGAAACAATTACGAAAGTTTGAGTATGAGCTGGATATTAGAATATAGTAGGAAATACTTATTAATTTTCTTATATTGATAATGGTAATGCTATAAAGGAGAAAGTTTTCATTCTTAGGAGATGAATAGTGAAAAAATATTTAGGGATTAAATCTGTAAGCTACTTTAAAATGGCACAAATGCACATACCAATGTACTAAAAAGAGTTAAAGCATATTTGGAAAAGTGTTAGCAGTTGTTTAGTTTAGGTAGTGAGTATACTGGCATTTATTGTACTTTTCTTCCAATGTTTCAAATTTTTAAAAAAAATTTTATAATAAAAGCTGGAAAAGTTAAAAAAAAAAGATATATTCACCCTATTGTTCACTGTAGCATTAAGTAGAAAAGACATAGAAACAATCTAAGTGTCCATCAATAACTGAATGAATAAAGAAAATGTAGTATGCATACACACACACACACACATATATATACACACACACAAAATGAAATATTACTCTCTCATTAAAAAAAATGAGATTTGCCATTTGTGACGACATGAATGGCTCTAAAGAATATTATGTTAAGTGAAATAAGTCAGATAGAAAAAGACAGACACTGGATGACTTGACTTAAATGTGGAAGCTAAAACACAAAAAAACACAAATAAAACAAAATAAAAACAGACTCAGAACAAACTCGTGGTTGCTAGAAGGTGGGAGACAAAATAAGTAAAAGAAATTAATATGCACAAACCTCCATTTATAAAAACCTATGAGGATGTAATATACATCATAAAGAATATGGTCAATAATATCTTAATTATTTTGTATAGGAACAGATGGTTACTAGATTGGTCATGATGACCATTTCATAACATATGCAAATGTCAAATCACAATGTAGTACACCTGAGACTAAAATATTACTCTGCATCAACTATATTTCAATTGTTGTTGTTAGTCACTCAGTCGTGTCCAACTCTTTGTGACCCCATGGACTACATCACACCAGGATTCCCTGTCCTTCACCATTTCCCAGAGCTTGCTGAAACTCATGTCCATTGAGTCAGTGATTCCATCCAACCATCTCATCCTCTGTCACTGCCTTATCCTACTGCTTTCAATCTTTCCCAGCATCAGGGTCTTTTCCAGTGAGTTGACTCTTCACATCAGGTGGCCAAAGTACTGGAGTTTCAGCCTCACCATTAGTTCCTCCAATGAATATTCAGGATTGATTTCCTTTAGGATTGACTAGTTTGATCTCCTTGCAGTCCAAGGGACTCTCAAGAGTCTTTTCCTATACCACAGTTCAAAAGCATCAGTTCTTCAGCACTCAGCTTTCTTTATGGCCCAACTCTCACATCCATACATACATGACTACTGGAAAAACCATAGCTTTGACTATATGGACCTATTGGCAATGTCTCTGCTTTTTAATAGACTGTCTAGGTTTGTCATAGCTTTTCTTCCAAGGAGCAAGTGTCCTTGCTTGAAATAAAAAACGTGGAGCAAGTTTTTCAAGTAAAAAATTAGTGATGCTCTGGCTTTATTCTTGACATTATGGGGATCTTCTCATTGTGTTTTCATTAACACATGATACTAACATTTAGATTGTAATTATTAGTTTAAAATGTTACCATATGGTTTCTAGTTTATTGAGGTTTTTTTTCCAACCCTTGATTGGTATGATTATGTGATTTCTTTTATTTGTTTTCCTCTAGGTGAATTATATTAACAAAATTGCTGATATTGAATTATTTTCCCATTTCTAGAATAGCCAGTATTATGATCCCTACCACACTCAATCAGTTTCTGAGTGCAATCCAGGGGNTTCCTATACCACAGTTCAAAAGCATCAGTTCTTCAGCACTCAGCTTTCTTTATGGCCCAACTCTCACATCCATACATACATGACTACTGGAAAAACCATAGCTTTGACTATATGGACCTATTGGCAATGTCTCTGCTTTTTAATAGACTGTCTAGGTTTGTCATAGCTTTTCTTCCAAGGAGCAAGTGTCCTTGCTTGAAATAAAAAACGTGGAGCAAGTTTTTCAAGTAAAAAATTAGTGATGCTCTGGCTTTATTCTTGACATTATGGGGATCTTCTCATTGTGTTTTCATTAACACATGATACTAACATTTAGATTGTAATTATTAGTTTAAAATGTTACCATATGGTTTCTAGTTTATTGAGGTTTTTTTTCCAACCCTTGATTGGTATGATTATGTGATTTCTTTTATTTGTTTTCCTCTAGGTGAATTATATTAACAAAATTGCTGATATTGAATTATTTTCCCATTTCTAGAATAGCCAGTATTATGATCCCTACCACACTCAATCAGTTTCTGAGTGCAATCCAGGGGAAGGAAGCATGGTTTGGTATGAATTCCATGGGGGTTTTATAGGGTTTGGAAGCTGGAGTCTGTCATCAACTATGGTCCTCACAGCATATTCTCTTTTTTTTTATTTTATTTTATTTTATTTTTATTTTTTTTTTATTTAACACTTTTATTGAGTACATTCTATGTTTTGTGTACAATGCTAT
>SJYA01011936.1:0-11307 GCA_006410615.1 Neotragus moschatus
GGGGTGGCCGCCGCCTCCGGGGAGACCGCCCAGAGGTGCGCGGTCAGCTCCGCAGCCCGCGCGCCCCGCGCGTCCCCCGCAGCAAAGTTCGGCTCAACTTTGAGGCGGGCCTTGACGTCCAGTCCCTTCCACCTTCCCCTCTAGGTCTTCGGCGGCCGCGGCGAACCAGGCGGCGGCCCAAGCGCAGCCCCGGGGCCCCCCGCACGGCGGCGGCGGGCGGCGACAGCGACAGCGGCGAGGGGACGCGGCGCGCCCGCGTGGGGGCGTCGGCCCGCGCCCGCGAGTGGGCGCCGACGGGGATCCCGCGGGCGGCCCGCGCCGGGCGCTCGCCCTCCTGGAAGCTCCCGAGGACCCCGGACCTCGGCCGACCGAACAGAAACTGCTCTCCCATTGATTCGACCGGGCCGGGCGTGTGCCCGAGCGCGTGAGGAAGGCAGAAGGGCAGAAAGTCGGTCTCTGGCAGCCAGGGTGGCGGCACCGCGCAGGGGACGCAGCCTTCCTTATTTATGTCTGCCGGCGTTTGCCTTCTTCGCCCGAAGACTTCAGGGAGCGTCTCGGAGCTGCGTTCCCCGCGTGTGAGGCACGGGAAGGGCTGGATGTCTGAACAACATGCTTATCCATTAACCTCCAAACTTTCCTTTTTTTAACCCAAAGAATATCGGTGATTTTTGTTCACTGTTCGCAGAAGAGAGAACCCAGGGCCCTTGAAATGCAGCAAAATCCTTATTTATAGAGTGGCCCCGCGGTAGTGACATGTGAACCCCCTGGACACAGCGAGTCTTCTATCCTATGGATATCGGCCTTGGGATTTGAGACTGAGGAGCTGGACTACTGTCTGCACTGGGTCTGGTGGCCTCCGTCCTGCCAATGCCCAGCTTCCCCTGGGACTGCTGGTCTTCCCTGGAGATCAGAGTGCTCCTGTGTGCCATGGGCTGCATTCAGAGCATCGGAGGCAAAGCCAGAGTCTTCCGGGAAGGCATCACGGTGATCGATGTGAAGGCCTCTATCGACCCCATCCCCACCAGCATCGATGAGTCCTCCAGCGTGGTGCTCCGCTACCGGACACCCCACTTCCGTGCCTCGGCCCAGGTGGTCATGCCGCCCATCCCCAAGAAGGAGACCTGGATAGTTGGCTGGATTCAGGCCTGCAGCCACATGGAGTTCTACAACCAGTATGGGGAGCAGGGCATGTGAGTACTGCTTAAGAGCAGGCTTTGGGGAGGGGGCCGCTGCGGGGGGTCAGGGGGGAAGGCAGGGAGAGCTAGAGAGGGGTCTCTCCAGGGCCAGAGGGAAGCATAAGGCAGACGTGGAGGTGCTCTCTGAGTCCTCCTCGGCCAGGCGACTTAGAGGGCTTGCCTGTTGATTCAGATCGGGGTCACAGCTCTGGGACCTTGCCTTCCACTGTCCCTGGCCTCCCCAGGGTTCCCATCTCCTTCCCCACAAGATGCTCAGGAAGCAGGGGGACACTCCACCAGGCACCTCTTTGGCGAAGCAGGTGTGCTGCCCCGGGTCACTGGAGGGGCCGGGGCTTGGCCCGGCTCAGGCCTCCGCCAGCCCACGTGGTCGCAGTGGGCACTCAGGGAAGGAGAGACGGGCCTCCACAGCCTCCAGCGTTAGCGTGCAGGGCTCTGTGTTGGGCCTGATCTTGTTCCCCCGCACTTTCGGAGGCACAGCAAGACCTGGGGGGACGCTCTGCTCTGTCCAGGACGGAGTTTTGTTGGAGAAGGTTTTAGAAATGTGGTTTGCATCACAGTGCAGTGTTCTCTCTCCAGGGGCAGAAGGCCACTTTCTGTGGACCTCCATTGCCAGTGTGCAGAGGGCTCCAGGGGGCCCCTAACAGCTGAGAGGAGCCCACAGGCCTCTTCTCTCCAGCCCCGTCTCTAGAATGTCCCCAGGATAATGTAGCATTTGGTGTGGCCTCTTAGGATCCTGGCAGGTGCCCTGATCTTAGAGATGGTCACCCTGAGTGTGCAAAGGGCAGTGGTAGACGGAGAGGGAAGTGACTTAACTTGAAGGGGTGCCTAAGACAGGGCGATGACAGTAGCTGTTTCTGAGCATGAGGAGGCTTCTGAAGGCACCAGGCAGCCCCCAACTAGACCCCTGGGAGTGGCCGTGGATGCTCGCCCACAGCGTCTCCCTCGGGATCCAACCTGCAACACACCTCCCCCATCCTGTAGCAGACTTGCCCTCGGACTTGAAACTGATTTAAGAACCCCCGGGGCCACCTGAAATTAGAGAGGATGGGGAGGGGACACCAAGTCTTGTGGCTTCTCCACCTGTGACTCTGATGTTACAAGGGCAACAGAGGATCATGGGAAAACTGAAAACTAGGTGTAACCATGGCCACCCCGAGAGGCATGTGGGCCATATCTGGACACTCATCGCCTCCCCTCTGTCTGCCTGACATCTATGCTCCAGGTTTAATAAACCAGGCAGGGTTTGGGGGGGGGCGGTGGGAGATGGTACTGACTTGCCATCCCAAGAAGGGAAGTACGCTTCTTAGTTACTTGGTGTGGACCTTCCCTAAGAAGTCTTGAGCCCAAATATTCTCAGGCTTTGCAGGGCATCTGGGACAACTGGCAGGACACAAAGGTGTTTCTAGGCTTTTAGGCTAAGCTTGTTTTCTTCCTGAGAAAGAATAGGGAAGTCAGAGGGTCCTTCTGAACTTGGAAAGTTCCGTCCTCCTCCTGTGAGCGCCAGGAAGAGGAAAGTTGGGGAGGGTTAAAGAAAGGGACTGAGTTTTGCTATGTGGTGGAGAGGGAGCAGGCCTGGCCCGGAGCCTCAGTTTCCCCACCTTGGAGTCTTCAAGGCCTTGGGCTACCTCTGGTGGCTCCAGATCCGTTCGGGCACTACGGCTGGAGGCAGGCCTGCATCGGGAGACCTGAGCTGACCTTTCCCTCTGTGCCAGTCCTTGGTTCCTGGTTAGAGGAGCGCAGTGCACACCTCAACTGCAGTCAAGCGGACCTGGGCACCAGTCCAGGCTCTGTCACTGTCCAGGGTGTGCCCTCAGCCACTCTGACCCTCGGTTTCCTCGTCTGCAAATCCAGGCCAGTCCCAGGCCTTGCAGCGTGGGCTTACTGAGTGACGGGAGGGGACACTGGTCAAGCTGTCGGCCCTGCGCCAGGCCCACAGTAAACACTTACCTGCAGGTGACTGTTGTCTGTGACGCTGTTGTTACTGTGAGGATCCTCCTGTCAGACTCCTGTCAGTGGGTGATGGGACCTGTAAAAAGAATCGTGGCTGAATTCAGACAGATGTAAATTACTCCTTGTGCTGAATTTTCTCCCTGGCCCAGATCTTCCGCTTTCACACAGAGCCTATTCCCTGACTTAAGAATTTAACAGTTAACAGTGTAAGTCATGCGGGATTTGAGTTTTCAAGTGGTTGAAGGCCATTTTCCTTGTTCTATGTGTGTTTCCTTTTGTTCTCTCCCCTTCTCGAAACACGCCTCAGCGTAGGGACCCCTGTGTCCCACAGACCTCCTTCACCAGGGTCCACTGAGGTCCCGGTGGAGATAGGATCAGCCCCAGAGAAAGAGCAGAGTCGGAGGCTCCCTGGAGGGGCAAGAAGGACTGGCCATTAGTGAGTTCAGTCTCTGGGGTCAGGATGACCCCAGTGCTGGCTCTGGGGCCTCGGCAAGTTGCCTCTTGGAGGTTAGGCTTTGCCATCTGTGGATGGGGAGTTAGCAGTGCCCGTAGGCTGCTGGGAGGATTCAAGGAGAGGACAACTGTGGGTGACTGCCCTGTGGCTGAGATGCACAGTTGGGAACTGCATGATTTTTAATCAACAGAACTGTATTAAGAAACTGAACTATCAAGTGGCGTGGCTCCTCTGGGCAGTGGGAAGGCTCTGGCCTCCCAAAAAAGCCTGGACAGCTGTGCCTGCTTGAATGCCGATAGAAGCTTTCTTTCTTTTTTTTTTTTTTTGCTTCGCAGCATATGAGATCTTCGTTCCCCAACCAGGGATTGAACCCATGTCCCTTGTATTGGAAGCTCAGAGTCTTAACCACTGGACTGCCAGGGAAGTCCCAGATGGAAGCATTTTGTTGGGATGAAAAGACTCTTCCCTATCCCAAACCTCCTGTGATAATGAGGCTTTTTCACTTTTTTAAGCCCCATGATGTGAAGGAAAGTCAGGGGTGGTGAGAGGTGGGGTGACCGGTGGCCTCAGGCTACCCGGAGCTGTCCCTTAACTTTGCTGGGACTGGGATTGTCCTGTGCATTGCAGGAGATTGAGCAGTGTCCCTGGTATCTACCCACTCAATGCCAGTAGCCTCCCTCCCCCAATCCTAACAGCCAAAAATGTCTCCAGACACTGCCCGATGTCCCCAGGAGGGGTAAAAAGTCACCCCTGATTGAGAATTGCTGGGCTAGACCCAGGCAATTTGAACTCTTAAAATGAAGCCCCCCTGGGCTTTAAAGGCCTGGGGAGCGGACGGCCAGGTGGCAAAGGTTAGGTTAGGGTTTCTGTTCTTGTATTAAAAATATTAATTCCAAATACTTAACCAAAACCCGTAATACCCCCAAACATTATCCCTGCTTGAAATTAATCTCTAATCCAGGAGAACCCTTTTGAATGACATTGTGGGTTGGAAATGTTTGCAGTGGAACAATGCCACACGCCAAACCCCAGTAATGCCCCAGCTTAAAGACTAGAGCTAGAAAATGGTGAGTTTCTTGTGCCAGCTTGAGAAGATTCTATATCGTTTGGGGTTCAGCCCACATTGCTTTAAAAGTTACCCCCCCCCAAAAAAAAAACTGTTGGAGACGCCTGCCTCCACAGTCCCGTCCTCCGCAATCCTCAGCCGCCACCTGTCAGCTGGCACAATCTTCCAAGTGACAAGTCCCAATTTCTCCCTTGTGTGTGGGACGCTTCACGTTATCCCTAATTTGCCCTCCCGCTGGAGCCCCCAGGGAATCTGGCCCACAGCCAAAGTCAAGGCCAGCTCTGGCTCCAAGTTTTGCTAAAGGGCAGGCTTGGGGTGAGGGGAGGAGAGCAGCTCAAGACGTGGGGGTCTCTCTGGGTTGACAATGCCACCTGCCCGTGCCCTTGTCCAGCAGGGCGTGGCCCCCCAGCTCCACCATCCACAGATACGGCAAGCTTGGGCCAGCTTCCCAACCTTTCTGAGCCTCACTGTTCCCATCTGTGAAATGGGGTTGTTGAGGGACTAAATGAGATAGTGCCTGAGGAGGACTCAGCACAGTGCCTGTGTATACAAAACACTGGTTGCATAGTTGCTGCCCCTACCATAACTAGCATTCATTCATCGTCAGTTACACAGAGCCCGGCAAGGAATCAGTGCAAATTGCTGTGTTGGAGTCACTGCTCTTCTTCTTTTGGATTGGGTTTCCCAGACCCGCCTAGAGCATGGGAATCTCTGGTGGCGAGACCTCTCAGGGTTTTTGCAGCCAGACCTGCGATGACTGGAGCTGTCACAGGAAGAAGAGGCCAGTGGGAAAGGGCTGGGCAGGGGGAGAGGGGCCTCTGCCTGGCTCCCCGGTCTCTCTCTGGTCTCCCAAGGACTCCAAGAGGTCCTCGTGGATGCTGAGGCTGGGGCTGTTGAGACCCGAGGCCACTTGTCTGAGGAGGCTTGCTCTGCTCCGGCAGGTCTGGGGCCGGATCAGGAGGCATGGCCTGGTGACCACGTGGCCTCTTCCTGTGGCCCGGGCCTGCCCGGGGGGCCGGGCAGAACAATTGGGGACGGTACTTCCTCTCTGTACCCGGAAGGCGGCCTCCCCCATCTGTGGGGCCCTGGTGGAGGCCGGAGAGGGAAGTCCTCGTTTCCAGGCTTTGGGGTGGGAGGAAGTTGGGGGTGGGCGTACTGCCCGGCCCCAAAAGAACTGCCCTGGACCGGCCCCTGCCTGGCGATCATGCCCACTCATGCTTTCTGAGGGCAGAAAATAGAAGCTGGCATCTCCGGGGCCATGCGGGGAGACACCGGCCGCCGCCATGATCAGGGGAGTGGCAAATGAAACGGGGAGACGCTTGTTTTTTTTCCGCTGATAGGATCTGGGTTAAAAATGGAAAGGGCCCGTAATGCCTGCTGTGGGGGGTACAATGTGGGCAGCTTCTGGAAGATGAGCTTTCAGAATCACAAGTACATGGGGCCTTCAACTCTGGCACTGTCTTTCGGGTTTTTCGTGGTGTGGAAATGCCTGAACCAACTTTTTGGCCAACCCAGTAGTTCTGGCATCTGTCTTAACAGAAACTGAGCCCCTGGCCTGGTGCCTGGCAGGTAGTAAGCACATAAAAAAGTCTACTGAACAAATGAGTCCATGAATACATGAACGGAAGGAGCGGGGCAGAAAGGACGTGTGTGCGGGCAGAAACTCCAGCCCTGGCCATCGTAGCAGAGAGTCGCGAACGCCCCCGCTGTCCTGTCTCCAGGGCCAAGAGTGGCGAGGCTGCTACATAGGACGAGGAGGCGCTCGAATCAAGATTCTGTCACTAAAAACTGAACATATACTGGGTATGTGCAGGCAGAAAGCTTCAGAAGGGTGTTCACCAGAGTGGGATGTGGTGAGTACCCTTGGCGAGGAAGGGGGCGGCCCGGAAGGCAGGACTCGCATTTCTCACTTTAGGTACTTCTCTATGGCTTACTTTTAAAAACAAAAGCACAGCTTTTGAAACTGAAAACTAAAACAGGTGCTGTCGGGCCCTTTCCGCCACGTCGCAGGCCCTGGAACTGTGGCCTGGGCAAGAGGGAGCGGTGAGGGGGGAGGAAACAGTGGGCACAGGAGGGTCACACCTTTGGCCTCTCTGGGCACCTCTGGTTTCCTTCCCTGTCTACCCACAGGCCTTTGAGCAGAGCCAGCTTCGGGCTGGTGGCTGGGCCTGGGGCCCTGAGTCATAGGGTGACTCTCCCCAACCTCTGTGGGCACCCTTTGGCACAGCCTCAACCCCTTCTCTGGCCTGCAGGGAAGGCCTTTTGTAACCCTTTCAGACTCATTCCCCGTCAGTCACACTGCTTGGAGCATCTGCATGGGGCAGACCGTGCGTGCACGCGTGCAGGCATGCACCTGGGGCCCTCAGCTTCGCCTGCCATCTGATTCTTAGGGCCGTGGCGGGAGGGGTCATGGCAGATTTAAAGGGGGTGGAGGAAGGAAGCGTGTCATCCGTTTTGTGTTTTTAAAGACCACTTGTGTTTCAGGGAGGAGAGCTTGGCAGAGGGCAGGAGGAGACCTAGGAGAGGTGAAGGGTCGTGGCCAGGGACGAGGCTGGGGGGTGCGGGGGGCAGTCTAGGGGTGAGAAAGGGAGAGTCAGGGATGGATTCGGGCATCCGGAGGATGCAGGTCCCCGACATCACCAATGACCGGGTTGCCATGGTGGGGTGGCCAGTGCCCGTGGGGGGTCCCTGCAAACGTTTGTTGAGTGGCTTTTGGATGGCACTGCTGAAGGAGCGGGGTTTGAGGGGAACTCAGGAGTCTGGCTCAGATGTGCTGCCAGTGGGCCCCAGAGGGCATCTGTGGTCCGACTGGAAGCCTAGACTGATCTGCCGTCCTCTGCTTTCCCACACCTCCAAGATGAGGGCAGGAGAGTGATGGGAAGCGGGCCAGTTTCCTGGGTCTGGGCACGGTGGGGTCCTGTGCTCTGAAGGGCCCCTGGCCTGGTGCCAGGCTCCACGGTCACCACGTGGCAGCTCTTAACTTTTGGACAACTTTTTCACTTCCCACTGGTGCCACACATCCTGTGGCCGCTGTTGCCCTGAAGACCAGTGTAGGTCGGCGAGCAGAGGGGGAGAGGACATGGGGAAGACCATGCCTCCTGCTCCCCTGTGGGAGGCCTGATAGGACTGCCCTGGGGTCTGGACAGAAGGCTCTGGGGCAGAGACGGGCGGTTGCTGTGTTCACAAATCCCCCTCCTCCACCTAGATCTGGTGGTGCCTGGGCGTCCGTGTGGACCCGAGAGCCTTGCCCAGACCTTTCGGTGATGTCTACAGCTGTACTGTCTTCACCTTGCAAACCAGAAGGCTCAGGGTGTGCAGGGAGCAGAAAATCGAGGGTCTGCCTCGAAGCCTGAGGTCCCTGCAGAACAAGCAGGAAGTCTTCGAGGCAGGAACTGTATAGAATTATTCCTTTCCGAGCCCAGATAATCTGGAAACATAAATGAGGTCAGAAGGCCTCAGGTCACTTCGGGGCTGGCAAATCCATTAGTGTGAGAGGCACGCCTCCCTCAGATGTTCTCCGGGAGTTTCCACGTTTTGCTGTTTATTGCGTACCAGGTGGTATGTGTCGACAGGTTTAATCATCACAGAAACCTGGAAGGTGGACCAGTGTGGAGCTGACATCTGTGACTTGACCAGAGCTGGTAGCCAGGGGGATACTGGCCCTGGGCTGGCCCGCATCCCTCAGCTACTGTGCCCTTACCCAAGCCTCCTCGAACCGCCTTGACTCGGAGACTGGACGGAGCGGACCACAGCTAGCTCAGCTGGCCTGTGATGATGTGAAAACAGACGCCCTTGGCCCTGGTTCTGAGTAATATGTCACGTGAGGCAGGGCTGTCTGCTCGCTCATGGGGACCGTCACCCGTCTGTGACTGAGCCAGCGCCTGAGCATTAGTGGCGGCTGGTAGGGGAAAGGGAACTTGGAGCTTTGGGGTCGGAGTCTGAGACACAAAGAGAGGGGAGGTCATGTGGGTACCAAGCCCCACTCCCCCAAACAAGCCAGCTCTTAGGAAGTGAAAGGGGGCCTTTGGCGAGGTGGCTTTCTGCCTTAAAGAAAAAAAAGACAAAAAACAATTTCTAGGAGTGAAACACCGTGAGAAGGTAGAGTGGGTGCCTTCCAGGAGGCTGGAGGCAGGTGGGACACGGGCTTATGAGAAATTCAGGACAGGGACCCTGACCCCCTTCTCTGGTCCATGGCGGCCATCCCCCTGAGACAGCTGAATCTCCAAGTTCACAACCGTGACCTCCTCCCTTGGGGTCTGATGAGCTCCGGGCCCCGAGCTGGAGATGGCCTACGAGACAGGTATTTCGCTAATTTGTGACCTTTTTAATGAAATAAACTGAAAAATTAGCAAAATCACATTCCTAATTATCCCTCCAGTAGTGAGCACATTTACTAACTGCTAACATGAAACGATGCATCTCAGGAGTGCATTTTTAATTGTGATTATACCCGGGCTTCCCTGGTGGGTCGGTGGTAAAGAACCTGCCCGCCAAGGCAGGAGACGCAGCTTTCATCCCTGTGGGAAGATCCCCTGGAGGAGGAAATGGCAACCCACTCCAGTCTTCTTGCCTGGAAATTCCCATGGACAGAAGAGCCTGGCAGGCTGCAGTCCATGGGATCACAAAGACTCAGACACGACTGAGTGTCTAAACAAAACAACAAAGATATACATAAAATTTATCATCTTAACCATTTTTTTTAAGTGAAGGGTATTAAAAACATCCACACTGTTGTACGTCTATTTCCAGAAATTGTTCGTCTTCCCCGACTGAGATTGCACCCATGGGACCCCGGCTGCCCGTGCCCCTCCCCCAGCCCCCGGCAACCACACCCTGCTTTCTGTCTCCATGAGTTTGAGTCCCCGAGGGGCCCATATATGTGGAATCATACAGTGTTTGTCCTTTTGTCTGACTCGTTTCACGTCGCATAATGTCTTCAGGGTTCATCCATGTTGTAGCATACGTCGGAATTGCCTTTTTAAGGGTGAACAATATTCCCTTGTAATGGACAGACCACTTTATCCATCTTCCACTGATGGACACTTGGGTTGTTTCCACATTTGAGTTATTGTGAACAGTGCTGCCGTGAATAAAAATGCATTTTGTAGTATATATTCTGGAGAGAACTGCTAGTGTACACAGGTATGCAAAATTCTGGGGGCAAAGCATCCTGAGCTTTGGTGTGGCAGATGCCCAGGTCTCCCTGCTCAGCGGAATTACCTGAGGAAAAAGACCCCCACCTGCAGCTTTCCGTACTTTATCTCTCTAGTGGGGTGGGGGTAACTGTTGATGAGTCTCTAGGGGGTGGGTTCCCCGGATGCTACTGTCCAGCCACAGTGTCCTCAGAGTGACATGGGACAGGCCAGTGTCCTCTCCTGTCCGAAAGCTATTATTATAGCAATAGCCTCGGCGACAGGAGCCAGCAGACACCAGCCACTGGCCTTTGTCCTGTGCCCTGCCCTGGGCTGGCATATTCCTGCCTGAATCCTTCCGTGACCCCAGGTGGGACAAGGTGATGAGTCTGGGGCCCAGGGGGTAGAGGGACTTTGCTCAGGGTATCACACCAGTGAGAGAGTGGCTGAGACTTTGAGCAACTCCAGTAAGTTTCCCGAGTCTGAACTCCACAGACAGCTCAGCCACCTTCTTCCACCTCAGGAAGACTGAGCCCCCTGAAAGCAAGAGGGGCTGACCAAGTACTGCTGGTACTCAGCTGGGCCTGAAGCTGCAACTGCAGGTTCCCCGGCACCTGCAGCAAGGCCAGGAAGCATTGACTGTATAGCTGGCCCGGAGGCAGGGACTGAGTGCAGTGTTTTGAGATGGGCTGGTTACGTTTTCTTGGTTCTGCTGCCCCAAAGACAAGCTGACTGGGCGGGAGCAATTCAGGCCATACTGTGCTTCTTCTTCTAGGCTGGCATGAGCAGAAAGAAGGGGGTACTACCTATGATGCTGGCCATATTGGGCAAGGGGCCAGGGAGCCCAGACCCACACCTGGTGGAAGAGTCTGAGCGAGGGCTCTGGGCACTGGTTCCTGTGCCTCTGGCCCGGGTGCTAACACCGAAGCTCAAGGAGCACAGGCATTTGACCTAGGTCACGTGCTGGTCAATGGAGGGACTGGAATCACTCTTAGAAGTGCCGACCTCACGGCCACTGGGTCCTGAAGCTTCCTGTCAGCCCCTAAAGCAAGGGAAAGAAGCTCCCTGCACCCTCATGCAGGGAGCCCTGATGTGCTGTGTCCAGGAGAGGCCCCTCGACCCCCAGCCTCTTGTGGTCAGTGGCCTCTGCCCTCACTGAAATCACAGGGCTGCGTGCGGCTGATCCACCAGCCACCAGGACCCGGGCTGGGGGGCACAGCGCGTGTCAGGGCTCCCCATTACTGTGCACTGCCCCTAGGCCCCTCCCTGGGACATATCCCCTTGAGGCTAGGGGCAGCCAAGGCTTCCCAAAGTCCAGCCTCTGTCTAGAGTGGTTTCCGGTGCGGGGGAGACAATCTGAGATGATGCAAGAGAAAAGGATTTGGCATTTGGGGGGAGTGCCAGGTCTAGGGGAGCCCCGATTCCCCAACCTGATGCTAGGTTGTCTGTTTCCTGTCGGCCCACCCCTCCCAACCCACTGCTGCACCCCGCCCCCCCCCCCCCCCCCCC
>SJYA01011937.1:0-12082 GCA_006410615.1 Neotragus moschatus
CCTTACAAATAGCTGTGAAAAGAGAGGCAAAAAGCAAAGGAGAAAAGGAAAGATATAAGCATCTGAATGTATAATCTTATACTTGGGTATATAGGTTAGGGCTAAGGGTCTGCACTGGAAATCATGAAAGTGAAAGTCACAGGGAGTAGATCTGGTGACTGAAAGAATGAAAAGCAGAAGATTTATGAAATTTTCATATAAAAGATTGACAGATATGCTACTGAATATGATAGTCACTGGCTTTTTGTGGCTACAGAACATTTGAAATATTATGAACTGAGATGTCCTTTAAGTGTAAAATGTATATCATGTAAATTTAGGACAGAAAAAAATCTCATTAACAATGCTTAAATTGGTCACATATTTTGATCACTGTTTAATTGAATAAATCCAAAAATTTAAAAATTAATTTCACTACTTAATATAGCTACTATAAAACTTTATTCATGTGGCTTGCATTGTATTTCTACTGAATAGTATTTTTCTACAGACTAAAATCTGAATGCTTTTGCATGACTCTTTATGTGTCATGTTACCTTACCAAATTCATTTTTTGTTCCTTCCATGTCCTCTCCATACAGCTAGTTGTGAGCTAAGGCCCTTCTACATCATGTTGTTTCAGATCTGCAGCCTTTTATACAGTTTGCTCCCAATTTGGGGAATGCCCAGATCTTTCTTGTAAATTTTTGGTTTTTAGGTTGGCTTTTCAAAGAGAAGACACTTAAATTTAATAATTAAAAAATATTATTAGAGATACTTGGAACTATTTTTGAAGAAATAGAGGACAGAATAATAAAATGAGTCCATGTACACATCATCCCATTTTGCTGATATCAGCTCATGTTCAATCTTGTTATCCCTATAATTAACAACATCTGGCTCAGGTCATTTTAAAGAAAACCCCAGATACCATTTGCATTAATTTATAAATATTTAAATGTATATTTCTAAAACAATGAGGACTACTTATAATGCCAATAATCATATTTCTTTAGTATCATTGAGCATAAGTAATGAAATTTTAAAATTATTTTTCCAAATGGGCTGTTTAAATAGAATCCAAATAAGGTCTATATATTGCAATTAGTTGATTAGACTTTCAGTCTTATAGCTTCTCTGTCCATCTGTTTTTTTTTTTAAATAATGTAATTTTTTTGTAGAAGAAACTGAGTCATTTGACTTAATATAATTTTCATAATCTATATTTCTATATTTTTTGCATTTCTGGTATTCAATATGTTTCTCTATGTGTTGTCACTTCTAGAAACATGATAAGATTCAGATCTTTCTTTTATTTATTTTTTTATAATATAAAAATTTTATTTATTTATTTATTTTTTTCATCTCAAGTGTACATGAGTTCCCAATCTTGAACCCCGCCCCTTCCCACTCCACATCAACTCTCTGGATCATCCCCGTGCACCAGTCTCAAGCATCCTGTATCCTGAACTGTATATAGACCGATGATTCATTTCCCACACGAGGGAGGGAGAAGGGGGGAAGGTTTGGGAGAATGGCACTGAAACATGTGTGCTGTCGTGTGGGAAACGAATCGTCAGATCTTTCTTTTAAAGAATACATCACTGGTGATGTGTGCTTCCAGTTCCATTAGGAGGTACATGTTGTTTAGAGTTTTGGTTTTCTTTAAAGTGATGGTTAGTAGCCACTGATAATCTTTGAGCGCATTTGTTACTTAGGATTTATAAGTTGGTAATTCAAAAATTCTGTCATTCCTCAGTTCTTAGCTAAATAATTCTGTAAAGAGANATCTTTCTTTTAAAGAATACATCACTGGTGATGTGTGCTTCCAGTTCCATTAGGAGGTACATGTTGTTTAGAGTTTTGGTTTTCTTTAAAGTGATGGTTAGTAGCCACTGATAATCTTTGAGCGCATTTGTTACTTAGGATTTATAAGTTGGTAATTCAAAAATTCTGTCATTCCTCAGTTCTTAGCTAAATAATTCTGTAAAGAGAAATCCTTCCTCATCAACTAATTGATACATTTTAGGATCTGTTTAATGTATAATTCTTTACCTACAGTATATATATTTTTAAACATAGCTTTACTAGCATTCTTTATCAAATTAATTTTTATAAGGGTAAGTGATTTATAATGTTGTGTGAGTCTCCTGTACAGAAAGTAAATCAGTTATACATGTACATATATCCACTCTTTAAGATTTTTTTCCTGTATAAGTCATTATAGAGTATTATATAGAATTCTCTGTGTTAAATAGAAGATCCTTGTTATTTATCTATATACAGTAGTGTGTATATGTCCATCCCAATCTCCAAGTTTATCTCTACTCACCGCTCTCCCCTAGGTAACCATAAGTTTGCTTTCTGTATCTGTAACTCTTTCTGTTATATAAATAAATAAGTTCATTTGTACTATATTATTTTTTAGATTTCACATATAAACAATATCATATGATATTTGTCTTTCTCTGACTTATTTCACTCAGTATGACAATCTTTCTAACTATGTCACTGGAAATGGCATTATTTTGTTCTTTTATTATGGCTTAGTAATATTCCACTGTATATATGTACCACATCTTGTTTATCCATTCATCTGTCACTAGACATTTAGTCTGTTTCAATGTCCTTGCTATTGTAAATAGTTAGTGCAGCAGTGAACACTGGAGTGCATGTATCTTATTGAATTATGGTTTTCTCCAGATATATGCCCAGGAATGGAATTTCTGGGTCATATGATAGCTGTATTTTAGTTTTTTAAGGAACATGTATACCATTCTGCATAGTAGCTATGCCAATTTCTGTTTCCACCAACAGTGTTAGAGGGTTCCCTTTTCTTCACACCTCTTCCAGCATATATTATTTGTAGATTTTTTTTGATGATGGCTGTTCTGACCAGTATAAGGTGGTATGTTAAGTAGTTTTTGATTTAAAACTTGGGTCTCCTACATTGCAGGTAGATTCTTTACAGTCTGAGCCATCAGGGAAGCCCAGTGACTAGTAATGTTGAACATCTTTTCATGTCCTTTTTGGCCATCTTCAGAGAAAAGTCTATTCAGATCTCCCATCCATTTTTTGATGTATATATGTATATGTATATATCTGCATAACCATAACCTCTGTATATTTTGCATGTTAAGCCCTCGTTGGGTCCTTTTTTTGTAAATATTTTCTCCCACTTTGGGCTGTCTTTTTCCTTTGCTTATGGTTTCCTTGGTTTTGTAAAAGCTTTTAAGTTTAATTAAATCCTATTTATTTATTTTTATTTTCATTACTCTAAGAGGTGGATAAAAAAAGTCATGCTGTGATTTATGTCAGAGAGTGTTCTGCCTATCTTTTCCTCTAGGACTTATATGGTATCCAGTTTTACATTTAGGTCTTTAATCCATTTTGAATTTATTTTTGTGTATGGTGTTAGAGAATGTTCTCATTCATTTTTTTACTGTCCAGTTTTCCAAAGAAATCTACAGAGTAAGTGTAATCCCTATCAAGTTACCTATAGTATTTTCCCATAGAATTAGAACAAAAGTTTAAAAAATTTGTATGGAAACACAAAAGACCCCAATGTGTTTTGGCTGTTTGATTCCAAACAGCCAAAGCAATCTTGAGAAAGAAAAATGGAGCTGGAGGAGTCAGGATCCTTGACTTCAGACTATACTATAAAGCTACAGTAATAAAAACAGTATGGTACTGATGCAAAAATGGAATATAGATCAATGGAATAGGATGGAAAGTCCAAGAATAAGCCTAGACACCTATGATCATCTAATCTATGATAAGGAGGCAAGAATATACAATGGAGAAAAGACATCGTCTTCAATAAGTGGTGCTACTAACATTATTTTCTAAATAACTTTCTAGTTCCCTAGCATTTTCCAGGGGTTACCAAGGAGTTGTTATAAACTCCTCAGTAGCAACATACATGTGTCCCTTCTTAGCCAGTGATAACCTCTTTAAGTTGACTGATTCATTTTTCCTTGTGTTTTGTTATAACAAAATGCTCCAGAATTATCTTGCACATTTTATGTTCCAGACCTGGAGTCAGTCATTTTTCAAAGTACTTGTACCACTTTGCATTTCTACTAGCAGTATGAGAGGTCCACTTGCTCTGCATCCTCTTCAATATTTGGTTGTAACTTTAACAGTTTTTGCTATCCTAGTGAGTATATATTGGTATTTAAATGTAATTTTATCTTGTCTTTCCTTGATTAAAATTTGAGAATCTTTGGCTAGTTATATATTCTCTTTCTTGAAATATCTTTTGGCAAGAAATGTTGCTTGTGGAAGTTCTTTATCTATTGTGAATGTCAGTCCTTTGTGTGTCTCTCTCTCCCCTCCTCTCTCCCATGCTCTCACACACAGTGTAATATGTAAATGTATATACACTTCAATTATTTTTGACTGTTCATTGTCTTGTGTATTTTGATACACAAGGTTTTTGACTTGGAAATCTATTTTGTAATTGTTTTCTTAATGGTTAGTGATTTTTGCCTTCTAAGAAAATTTTGCCTAACCACAAACTGCTGAGGAGTTTTCCCCCCTACATTCTCCTATAGTTGGACCTTTATAGTTGCAGCTTTATGTTTAACTGAAAATCTCTTGACTAATTTTTATGTATGGTTTGAGATATTGGTAGTCTCATTTTTTCCCCACATGAGTATTTATCTAGTAATGAAGCATTTGATGAAATTATCCTTCAATACCTATTGGATTTCACTGCAAATTTGTGAAAAATAATGTGGACTTATTTCTAGACTACTTTATTCATTTGTATGGCTTTACATTAATAGTGCAATGTCTTCATTACTATGGTTTGGTTACTTGTTTTACAACTAGGTACTATAAGTCATCTAATAGGGTTCTTTATAAACTTATTTTGGCTATTAGAGTTGTTTTACATTTCCATATGTATTTTAGCATTGGCTTTTAATTTCTGCAAGAATGATGTTTGGGATTTTGATATCACATTGAATCTATAGATTAATTTGGAAGAATCAACTCATTTACAATATTGTTTTCATGTTCATTAAAATAGGAAATCTCTCCATCTTATGGGTCTGACTAAGTTCTTAGTAATATTTTGCAGTGGTCAGAATGGAGATTTTATATGTTTTTTGCTAAGTTTCTTTCTTAATATATTATGCTATTAAAATATACCATTTAAACAATGTTCAGTTATTTAACTATGTATAGAAATCAATTAATTTTTTCTAGTTTTGTAGTCAGGGTCTCTGATATATTCGCTTATATTTAGTGACTTTTTGGTGGATTCTTCAGGGCTTTTTATAAATATAATGGTAATGTCTGTAAATATAGTTTTGTACATTCCTTTAAAATCTGTATTCTTTCTATTTATTTGTTATTACATTGTCTAAGACTTTTATTAAAATGTTAAATAGAGATATGGATAGTGGAAATCTTTGTTCCTGTTTTTAGGGGAAAGTGTTCATGCTCAGTGTCATCATGTATCAGGTCAACAGTAGGTAATACTGGAGACAGACCATCAGAGAGAAGAATTACAGCCTGAAATCTCACCAGTGGCAGAGGGGGGTGGTATTGGAGGAGAGGATGAATCAGTTTGATTCCAACTGTTTAAATGTGAGTTTAATAAAGCTCTACTTTAGAATGTGGAAGAGGGATTGCCACAGGTGAGACTGAAGACAGTTAAGAGGTCATAGTAGTTATTCAGGTGGGAGATGATGAGGAACTGAACTCTGGTATTGGCAATGAGAATGGAGAGAAATTGTATGGGAGATATCTGGTAAGGTGACTTCAGGAGGGGTGGCAGTATGCTGTGAAACAGAAGTCAGCTGATACGTTTTCAAATTGCTGAATCACTGTCTCCCAGAGTCTAGTCTGAGCAACAGTGGTCTCAAAATATAATTGATAAAAACAGAAAATTTCCAAAAAAGAATAGGAAAAAGTGGCATATGTTAGGCCCTTTTGGGACATTACAACAGTACTGTGGGTTCAGTGCTTCTGTCTGCTTCTAATTTTATATCCTCTTTGTCAGATGAAAGGAGAATAAAAGAGGGATTTGAGTAATAAGATTTTTTTTTTTTTAAGAAAAAAGAGTTGCATGTATTGTATATTGAGGTGAGGACTTGGGTCCTCTTAAGTGATTTTGATTTGCCAAATTTTCTTTCAAGATAATAGTTGTCAAAGTGACTTTTAAGGAGTGGAGTTTAAGATTTTTAAAAAAATCTTACTTTAAGTGAAAACAGGTTTTCCTGGGTACTGAAATGTATTGGCATGAACTTATTTCCTGGCCATATGGATTGTAAAATAAGCTGGAGTGTTTTAGAATTATATGAGATAATTTATGCAAAGTCCCTAGCATAATGGGCACATAGTAGGCATTCCATAAATAGTAGGTTGAGGACATAGATTCCAAAATCACTAACTGAAAAGGCTATAGTTACAAACATGAATATGAATAAAATTGTTCAAGAAGAGTGACTGAAGAGAACAACATAAATCTGGGAAAACCTGGCATGTTAGAACAGGAAGTGAGGATCTGGCGAAAGAGAGGTAAAAGCAGGGGTCAGGGATTTATATGAGCAACAACAGGGCTCTCTCATGGAAGCTAAAGCTTTAAGAAGGAAGGAGTGGTCAGGTTTAGAGATGCTTTGAAAGGGTACAAAAAGTGTAGAAAAGAATTTGCCAACTCAGAAGGTCATTGGTGAGTTTAGCAAACCCAAATCCATCTTGCATTAGTAGGAAAAAAAAAAAAAAAAGGAAAAATCAGTTTGAGTTTTCCAGATTCCATTTGAGACAAATCATGTGGAGGGACTACACACAGAAGAGACGAAAAGTTGACTGAAGGGCTATGTGATGTTTTGAGAGAAAAATACTTATGCGTCCATTAAAACTCTCTGGTAATAGGTATTGGTGACAGGAACTTGGTGCCTCAGTTGCCACAATCAGGCTAGGAGATACAAAGCTTCTTAATGAAGGAATCCCCTCAGATAAATCATCACAAGCCAAGACAAAATCACGGTCTTGCTGACTTTGAGCTGCTCAAGGGCACAAGCAGCATCTTATTCATATGTGTATCAAGAGACTATCCCAGGATCTGTCACTTAGTTGATGCTTAAATAAAAGAATATGTAAAATTTAAAGTGATTTGGTTTGAAACTAGAGGCAGAATTGTAATTTTATGCCTTATTCAGAATGGAACAGTGTGTCAGATTTGGGAATAGGAAGACAGCGTTACATTTCTTAATTCATTGGACAGGACAATAAGTGAAAGGTGTTTTATTTATTTTTTTTTTTTAATTTAAATTTAATTTTTTTTTCATCTCAGGTATACATGTAAATTTTTTTTTAATTTATTTATTCGTTCATTCATTTTTGGCTGTGCTGGGACTTCACTGTTGCATGGGCCTTTCTGTAGTTGTGGTGAGTGGGGGCTACTTCTGAGTTGTGGTGCGTCAGCTTTTCACTGCGGTGGCTTCTCTTGCTGCAGAGTCAAGCTCTGGGGTTTCTGGGCTTCAGTAGCGGCAGCACAGGGGCTCAGGAGTTGTGGTTCCCGGACTTTAGAGCACAGGCTTAATAGCTGGGCCTGGGCTTAGTTGCTCCACTGCGTGAGGGATGTGGGATCCTCAGATGAGGGATTGAACCTGTGTCTCCTGCATTGACAGCCAGATTACTGAGCCACTGGGGAAACCCTGAAAGGTGTTTCTTAACCAAAGTCATGGGCTGCATTTAAACTTTTGCTTTGTTTATTTAGACTTCTTACTTCTTTACTACAAAAGAACTTTAGCTTTCATTAAGTTTTATGAGTAGGGAAAAAGGAGTAGCCATGTGAGCTAAAGTGTAGAAACTAATGGGTATAAGCATTTAAGTTAAAAAAATTATATATATGTGCTTTAAGTAAAAATCTAAAAGTAAGAGATGAGACAGGTCAGACTGTTAGAATGAAAATACCCCATAACAATATGATTTTGTTTAAAATTTCTCTTTATAAGAATGCAGATAACCTCTTCAAAGGGTTTCAATATCTAATTAGTTCAAGTGTATTTTGAAATTTAAAATTTTAATTAAATTTATCAATAATTCCTTTGTAAGAAACTTCCACACTGTTTTCAAAATAATTCATTGACAAATTCATATTCCCACCAGGAATGTGAGAATTCCAGTTGTTCCACATCCTCACCAATACTTCATGGTCAGCTTCTAAGATTTTTTTATTAAAAATTTTTAACCATCTTGATTAGATGGTGTTTTAATATATATTTTCATGATGACCAATGATTTTAAGCATATTTCCTTGGACTTATTTCCCATATATCCTTTTGGTGAGAACTCCATTAAAGTCTTGTACATTTTTTAAATTGGAGGTTTAAAAAATTGTTTTCAGAATTATTCATATTTTCTGATACAAATCTTTCCTCAGATGATTTGAAAATATGTTCTCCCACTTTGTCTGTTTTAATTCTCTTAATTAGTTGAAGAGAAGAAATTTTGAAGTTGAGTTTATCAACTTTTAATTTTATCAAATTTTAGTGTCATGTTTATGTTAAATGTACAGCTACTATATGATCCAGCGATTTGAGCACTAGACACTTATCCAAGAGAAATGAATGTATGCATCCATTTAAGACATGAATGTGAATGTTACTAGCAACTTTATTTGTAATAACTGCAAAATGTAACTAACCCATATGTCCATCAACAAGTGAGTGGATAAACAAATTATGGTATACTCATACTATTAAATGCTACTAAGCAATAGAAAAGAAAATGATTATTGATAGACACTAAAATATGTATGATTTCAAAATAATTATTCTGAGTGAAAGAAGCCAGATAAAAAGAGTACCTGTTTCTATTTATGTAAAATTCTAAGAAAAAGCATGTCAATCTGTAATGGAAAAAGGCAGGTTAGTGGCTGCTTTGGGGAAAGGGGGTAAGGTTGCAAAGGGGTATGAGCAGTTTTTGAGGTTGAGGGATATGCTCATTATACTGATTATGGTGATAGCTTCATAGGTAAAATTTTCTGTCAAAGCATATCAAATTATGCACTTAAATATATATATATATAATTGTATTTTAACACATAGCTTAACAGAATACAGCTTGCAAAAAAATCCATTCTCTGTTAATTATATCTTAGAATCATTTAGGAGAATGCAGCACTTTAAAAAGATAACACTTTCAGTCTATTTGCTTGAAGCTCTTCATATTCATTAGAGTGGATATAACTTATCTGTAGTAGTTAAAGAGATGAAGACTAGCCTGTAGTAGGAAATAATGTCTGTTCCTACTAATGAATAAACAGAAAAAGAGCAAATAAACACCGTGGATGACTAATGATGAATTTTAGCTTACTATTCCCTCAGGAAAAGGGAAAAAATAATTACATGGTTAACAAAAGAGATGCAAGTGTGTTCATGCTCTATTGCTCAGTCATGTCTGACTCTTTGCGACCCTATGAACTGTAGCCTGCCAGGTTCCTCTATTCATGGGATTCTCCAAGCAAGAATATTGGAGTGGGTTGCCATTTCCTCCTCCAGGGGATCGTCCCCACCCAGGAAATGAATTCATATCTCTTGTATCTCCTGCATTGCAGGTGGATTCTTTACCACTGAGACACCTACCTGGGGAGGCCAATAAAAAGGCAGTGGATATGAATTCTTTATACCTAAAGTATTATTAAATAGACATTAGAATCATAGGTACAGATAATTAGGAAAATGCAGAAGAAAGTATAAATATTTATTATATGAAATTAAATTTCAAAAAGAGTTTGATTAATACTAGCTAAATTAAGGAAGACACAGGCAGAAAGAGAAATGGATCATTAATTATAACAAAGTACTTGTAATGCACAGAGAAATTAATAATGACAACGACAATGTCACTGGTGATAAATGCAAAAGCAATTGCACTTTTTATGTACTCATTTTTTTCAAATTTTTAATTGCCCTTCTCTGGCTGAAATTATAGGGTTTTCTATTAAAAAATTTTGTAGTGTGTATTAGGAACTTCACTTTGGCATAATACTAGAATTACAAAATAATTATTAAAAGCTAGAGAAAACAAAAAGATATTAGGGCAATGATTTTTTTTTCAGTATTTAAATTATTCTGGAAAAATTATTAAAGATTGTTTATTAGACTTGTGGTTAATAAAATGTATTTATGAAACAACTCACTTTCAGATATTCATTTAGCCTTCTAAACCTGTAGAAATATTATGAATTATCAATAGGTTTCCTATATTGTATTTTTCTTTTACAAAGATTTGGACATGAACATTAATTAAAGTATAAATTGAAAAATTGTAAGAACAGTTATCAAAAATAAAATATATCTATCTAGTGTTAAATTACAGTGAGCTTTTAAACTAAAATTTTTCTTTTTATTTTACATGTGTTCCTCATCTTGAACCCCGCCTCCCACCTCCTTCCCCATACCATCCATCTGGGTCATCCCAGTGCACCAGCCCTGACCATCTTGTATCATGCATTGAACCTGGACTGGTGATCCATTTCACATATGATAATATACATGTTTCAATGCCATTCTCCCAAATCATTCCACTCTCGCCCTCTCCCACGGAGTCCAAAAGACTGTTCTATACATCTGTGTCTCTTTTGCTGTCTCACATACAGGGTTATCATTACCATCTTTCTAAATTCCATATATATGTGTTATTATACTGTATTGGTGTTTTTCTTTCTGGCTTACTTCACTCTGTATAGTAGGCTCCAGTTTCATCCACCTCTTTAAAACTGATTCAAATGTATTCTTTTTAATGGCTGAGTAATATTCCATTCTGTATATGTACCACAGCTTTCTTATCCATTCGTCTGCTGGTGGACATCTAGGTTGCTTCCATGTCCTGGCTATTGTAAATAGAGCTGCAATGAATATCGGGGTACACGTGTTTCTTTCAATTCTGGTTTCCTTGATGTGTATGCCCAGCAGTGGGATTGCTGGGTCATAAGGCAGTTCTATTTCCAGTTTTTTAAGGAATTTCCACACTGTTCTCCATAGTGGCTGTACTAGTTTGCATTCCCACCAACAGTGTGAGAGGGTTCCCTTTTCTCCACATCCTCTCCAGCATTTATTGCTTGTAGACTTTTGGATCGTAGCCATTCTGACTGGTGTGAAATGGTACCTCATTATGGTCTGGATTTGCATTTCTCTGATAATGAGTGATGTTGAGCATCTTTTCATTTGTTTGTTAACCATCTGTATGTCTTCTATGGATAAATGTCTGTCTAGCTCTTTGGCCCACTTTTTGATTGGGTCATTTTTTCTCTGGAATTGAGCTGCAGGAGTTGCTTGTATATTTCTGAGATTAATTCCTTGTCAGTTGCTTCACTGTGCCTCAGACGGTTAAGCATCAGTCTACAATGTGGAAGACCCAGGTTCAATCCCTGGGTGGGAAAGATCCCCTGGAGAAGGAAAGGGTAANACTTTTTGATTGGGTCATTTTTTCTCTGGAATTGAGCTGCAGGAGTTGCTTGTATATTTCTGAGATTAATTCCTTGTCAGTTGCTTCACTGTGCCTCAGACGGTTAAGCATCAGTCTACAATGTGGAAGACCCAGGTTCAATCCCTGGGTGGGAAAGATCCCCTGGAGAAGGAAAGGGTAATCCACTACAGTACTATTCCCTGGAAAATCCCATGGACAGTGGAGCCTGGTAGGCTACATTCCATGGGATTGCAAAGAGTCGGACATGAGCAACTTCACTTTCACTTTTTCTCCCATTCTGAAGGCTGTCTTTTCACCTTGCTTATAGTTTTCTTTGTTATGCAGAAGCTTTTAATTTTAATTAGGTCTCATTTGTTTATTTTTGCTTTTCTTTCCAATATTCTGGGAGGTGGGTCATAGAGGATCCTGCTGTGATTTATGTCAGAAAGTGTTTTGCCTATGTTCTTCTCTAGGAGTTTAGTAGTTTCTGGCCTTATGTTTATCCATTTTGAGTTTAGTTTTGTGTATGGTGTTAGAAAGTGGTATAGTTTTGTTCTTGTACAAGTGGTTGACCAGTTTCCCAGCACCACTTGTTAAAGAGATTGTCTTTTTCCATTGTATATTCTTGCCTCCTTTGTCAAAGATAAGGTGTCCATAGGTGTGTGGATTTATCTCT
>SJYA01011938.1:1067-12056 GCA_006410615.1 Neotragus moschatus
AGCTCCAGTACTTTGGCCACCTCATACGAAGAGTTGACTCATTGGAAAAGACCCTGATGCTGGGAGGGATTGGGGGCAGGAGGACAAGGGGACGACAGAGGATGAGATGGCTGGATGGCATCACGGACTCGATGGGGGTGAGTCTGAGTGAACTCCGGGAGCTGGTGATGGACAGGGAGGCCTGGCGTGCTGTGATTCATGGGGTCGCAGAGAGTCGGACACGACTGAGCGCCTGAAGTGAAGAATTAGTGATGCTGAGCATCTTCTCCTGTTGGCCACAGGTATGCCTTCTTTGGAGACATGTCTTATTTAGGTCTTGCACCCGTTTTTATTGGTTTTGTTGTTACTGAGTTGTGTGTGCTGTTTGTATATCTTGGCAATTAAGCCCTTGTCAGTTGCATCATTTCCAAGTGTTTTCTCCCAGTCCACAGGTTGTCTTTTTATTTTGTTCACGGTTTCCTTTGCTGTGCAAAAGCTTCTAAGTTTGATTAGGTCCAATCTGTTTATTTTTGTTTGTATCTCTATTGCCTTGGAAGAGGAACCTAAGAATACATTGATACAATTTATGTCAAAAATGTTTTGCCAGAATCTCTTCCAGGGGTTTTATGGTGTCTCGTCTTATATTTACAGTCTTTGAGTCATTTTGAGTTTATTTTTGTGTGTGGTGTGGCAATATTCTAACTTCATTGATTTGCACACAGTTGTCCAACTTCCCCACTTGCTGAAGAGCTTGTCTTTTCCCCATTTGCCTCCTTTGTCGAAGACTGATTGACCACAGGAGTATGGGTTTGCTTCTGGGCTCTCTCTTCTGTGCCAGCAATCCATAAGACTCTTCTTGTGCCGGTACCTCGCCCTTTGGTGACTGTGGCTCTGTAGTACCGCCTGAAGTCTTGGAGGGTTGGGCCTTCTGCTTTGTTCTCTTCCCTCAGGATTGTTTTGGCAATGTTTGGTTCCACCTAAGTTTTAGGATTATTTGACTAGTTCTTTGAAAAATATCAATTTGACAGCAAACTCATTAAATCTGCAGACTGCTTTGGGTAGCATGGCCATTTTAATGATATTAATGCTTCCAGCCCAAGAGCGTGGGGTGGCTTTTCATTTCCTTGAATCATCTTTAGTTTTCTTTGTCCGTGTTTTATGGCACTCTGCATGTCTCTCACCTCCTTTATTCCTAAGCACTTTTCTGATGCAGTTTCTTTACATTCGCTTTATGACATTTCATTGTTAATGTAAAGAAACACAACTAATTTGTGTGTGTTAACGTCTATCCTGCTACCTAGCTGAATTCACTTATCAGTTCTAGTAATTTTTGTGTGGAGTCTTCAGGGTTTTCTGTATCATCTGCATATGATGACAATTTTACCTCTTCCCTACCACTCTGAATATCTTTTCTTTTTCTTGTCTGACCAGTGTGTCTAGGACGTCTAATAGTATGCTGAATAGAAGCGGTGAGAGTGAACATCCTTGTCTTGTTCCAGATTTCAGTGGGAAGGCTTTTACCATTGAGTATTATATTGGCTGTGGGTGTGTCATAAATAGCTGAGATGATGCTGTGATATGTTCCCTTGAGGCCCACTTTCATAAGGATTTCTATCATGAGTGGATGTTGAATTTTATCAAATGCTTTTTCTGCATCTATTGAGATGACCAGTGGCTGTAATCTTTTTTTTAATGATGTGGTATATCACATTGATGTGTATGCTGAACCATCCTTTTGACCCTGAGATGAATCCAAATTCGTTCTGGCATATGATCTTTTTTATGTGTTGCTGGATTTGCTTTGCTAATACTTTGTTGAGAATTCGTACACCTACGTCCATCAATGATACTGGTAATTTTATTTTTTGGTAGTGTCTTTGGTTTTGGTATCAGGGTGATGGTGGCTTCACAGAATGGGAGTGGAACAGGGACACTCTTGCAGTCAGTCTGCCCTGGCAGCCTTGCAGCCACCTTAACTGAATCCATGGTGACTTCCACACGGGACGGTGGACTTTGGACACAGCTAGTCATGGGGGTGGCGGGAACGGTCCTCAGGGTAGAGAAGCACTCGATTTCTCCAGAGCCTGCTCTGCAGCTTCTGCTCTGAGATGGACGGTTTCCAGTCACAGCTAATCACAGGCATACATGCCAGGGCGCTACTGCAAGTCTGGTTTCAGACCACCTCAGTACAGCCAATATCTCAGCAAGTCAAGTCACATAAAGCCTGTGGTTTCCCCGTGCATGACAAGTTATGTTTACAGTCTCCTAAGGGTACAACAGCATTATGTCTAAAAAATACTTTCTTGCTAAAAAATGCTAACTATCACCTTACTAGACTTGACTCTTAATCAGTTTCAGGAATCCAGGTCACGACCCAGGAGCCCACGCCAGGGCAGGGGGCCGTCTGCTCCTCACACCCGCCAGCCCGGCAGGTCTATGAGGCCCCGTGCAGAGCTGGGACACCTCTTTTCCTGACTCCAAACCAGCCTCCTGGCAGAAGGGCTTCTGAGAGTTGATTACCATGGGAAGTATTTCAGCTGGCAGGGGTCCAAGAGTGAAGAGCAGCTGCCTGTCGGCCTTCAAGGGCCCCCACCTGAGACTTAATGGGCTTTATAGGCACGCTGGGCGCTCGCCCCTGTGGTGGCGGCTCTGCGGCTGCTCCGACCTAGGGCTGCCCGCCGTGAGGAAGTGCCCGGGCTTCACACACTTCTCGCTGATGTCTGAGCAGGACTCCCAGCTGTCCGCTGACCTCTGTGGATGGAGGCACAGGCAGCGGTCCCAGCCGGCAGGGAGTTAAGCTGAGAAACACTCCACCCTCTCGGCTGCTCACGGCCACAGCAGCTCTGGGCAGATGCACCTGATGCCAGGGGCAAGGGCAGGGAAAGGGACTGCTGGAAAAGACTCTCAGATTTCCACAAGGGCCAGCAAGGAGCCGTGTGGTTTGTAAGGAACTGTCAGAGGCTGGGACTGGGGCAGTGACGCTCCTGGACAATGCTCTGTGGACTGGTTCAGGTCACCCACAGAAATAACTGTGGTGCGTGGGGGGCACTGTGGGTGCCCTCGCCTCCCCCACAAAGCTCCATGAGTAGAGGGTTAGAGAAGCAAGGGAAGGAAACAACCGGACACATGGCGGGATGCAGGCTCCCCACCCACTACCTGGGAGGTGTGAGCCCCGCCTCCCATGAGCTTCACTGGAGGCACTGGGTCAGAGCTGCGGAACTCAAACAGAGGGTGACAGTCAGTCAGGGCAGTGTGGCCCGTGGCCATGAGAGCTTGCTGCACAAAACAGACACCAATGATTTCATGAGAAGGGGCTAAGTGCAAAGTCCCAGCACCATGGCTGGAGAGGCCAAAAAATGGCCTCTGGATGGTCCCCATTGGAAATGCTAACGTCCAGGACATTCCGCTTTATCTGTGATGTGACGATCAGCCAGACGCTGGACGAGAAACGCAGAACACCAAAGCAGACCCTAAAATAGTCAGTGAAGAGCTTTTGAGGAGAGACAGCCAACTTCTTCAGAGGAATGATGGGGGCCATAGCAGTGGGAGAAAACAACAGGATTGGATATCTGGAAAACCATCTTTCAAAGGCTAGGATGAAACGAAACAAATCACAGGGAAAAAATAGTTTTTTCTTTGCACTGGCAACAAAAGAAAAAATAGATCTCATGAAAATTGAAAATTTTTATGCATTAAAAAACAGAGTGACAGGCAACTCACAGAATGGGGAAAAAATATTTAGAAGTCACACAATGATAACAGATAAATGCCTAGAACATACAGAGAACCTGAGACTCAACAAAAATCCAATTTTAGAAAGAAGCAAAGGATCTGAATAGATGTTTCTCAAAAAAATATGCAAATGGTTAATAAGCCAGTGAAAAAGACATCACTGATCATTAGGAAATGCCAACAGTAAAACCATAAAGATACACCACCTTGTCACAATGACTACTACCAAAAGAGGAAATAAAACCACACAAGTGCTGACAAGGCTGTGGAGGAGCTGGAACCCTAACACTTTGCCAGTGGGAAGAGAGTGGTGCGGCCCTGTGGAGACCAGTGTATCAGTGCCTCAGAAAACTAAGACATTTACAGAGTAGCCATATGACCCAGCGATCCCACTCCTGGGCACGCGCCCAAAGAGCTGAAAGCCGGCTCTCAGAGACCTATGTGCACTCTCTTGTTCATGCTGTCTCCAACAGCTGAAGGGAGAAGCAGTCAAGTGACCCACCCACGGATGGATGGAGAAACAAGATGTGGTCCATCTACACAGGGAACACTAGTGCGACTTAAAAAGGAAGGANTGTAAGGAACTGTCAGAGGCTGGGACTGGGGCAGTGACGCTCCTGGACAATGCTCTGTGGACTGGTTCAGGTCACCCACAGAAATAACTGTGGTGCGTGGGGGGCACTGTGGGTGCCCTCGCCTCCCCCACAAAGCTCCATGAGTAGAGGGTTAGAGAAGCAAGGGAAGGAAACAACCGGACACATGGCGGGATGCAGGCTCCCCACCCACTACCTGGGAGGTGTGAGCCCCGCCTCCCATGAGCTTCACTGGAGGCACTGGGTCAGAGCTGCGGAACTCAAACAGAGGGTGACAGTCAGTCAGGGCAGTGTGGCCCGTGGCCATGAGAGCTTGCTGCACAAAACAGACACCAATGATTTCATGAGAAGGGGCTAAGTGCAAAGTCCCAGCACCATGGCTGGAGAGGCCAAAAAATGGCCTCTGGATGGTCCCCATTGGAAATGCTAACGTCCAGGACATTCCGCTTTATCTGTGATGTGACGATCAGCCAGACGCTGGACGAGAAACGCAGAACACCAAAGCAGACCCTAAAATAGTCAGTGAAGAGCTTTTGAGGAGAGACAGCCAACTTCTTCAGAGGAATGATGGGGGCCATAGCAGTGGGAGAAAACAACAGGATTGGATATCTGGAAAACCATCTTTCAAAGGCTAGGATGAAACGAAACAAATCACAGGGAAAAAATAGTTTTTTCTTTGCACTGGCAACAAAAGAAAAAATAGATCTCATGAAAATTGAAAATTTTTATGCATTAAAAAACAGAGTGACAGGCAACTCACAGAATGGGGAAAAAATATTTAGAAGTCACACAATGATAACAGATAAATGCCTAGAACATACAGAGAACCTGAGACTCAACAAAAATCCAATTTTAGAAAGAAGCAAAGGATCTGAATAGATGTTTCTCAAAAAAATATGCAAATGGTTAATAAGCCAGTGAAAAAGACATCACTGATCATTAGGAAATGCCAACAGTAAAACCATAAAGATACACCACCTTGTCACAATGACTACTACCAAAAGAGGAAATAAAACCACACAAGTGCTGACAAGGCTGTGGAGGAGCTGGAACCCTAACACTTTGCCAGTGGGAAGAGAGTGGTGCGGCCCTGTGGAGACCAGTGTATCAGTGCCTCAGAAAACTAAGACATTTACAGAGTAGCCATATGACCCAGCGATCCCACTCCTGGGCACGCGCCCAAAGAGCTGAAAGCCGGCTCTCAGAGACCTATGTGCACTCTCTTGTTCATGCTGTCTCCAACAGCTGAAGGGAGAAGCAGTCAAGTGACCCACCCACGGATGGATGGAGAAACAAGATGTGGTCCATCTACACAGGGAACACTAGTGCGACTTAAAAAGGAAGGAAATTCTGGCTCGTGTGACAACACGGATGAACCTTAAGGACACCAAGCTCAGTGATATGAGCTGTGTGACCCACTCAGATGAGGCCCCTAAAGGGGTCGCAGCCACAGAGACAGGAAGCGGCAGGGCGAGCGCCAGAGGCCGAGGGGAGGGGCGTGTTGCCCGGCACGGAGCTTCAGCTTCAGAAGAGAAAGTTCTGGAGATGGCGGTGGTGACCGCCACACAACAACGTGAATGTACTTCATGCCACTGAACCCGACACTTACAATGCCGGTAAGTTTAGTTATATGTATTTTGCCACAATTTTGAAAAAATTAAAAGAAACAGTTTATCACAAAGGGAAAGTCTTTGAAGGGCTCCATACTCTGTTTCTCAGAGTTCTTTCTCCTGTCTTTCCCAGGCCCCATCCTGCCTGCTGGCTGTTTCCTGGGTTCCATCCTTTAACCCTGAACCCAATATCAGATTTCTCATTCTTTTATTAAAAGCTAAGCATTTAAAACACAACATCAAGAAAGTGAAATAAAATTTTTAAAAAATATTTTAAAAAGTGAGCAGAGGGAATTCTCTGACATGTTGGCACTTTCACTGTCGTGGCCTGGGTTCAAACCCTGTTTGGGGAACTGTGATCCCTCAAACAAGCCGCCTGGCCTGGCCAAAAACAAACCACAAATGTGAAAAAAAAAAAAAAAAAACCTCAGAATGGAAGAAGAATTTCTGCAAATCATGTATCTGATAACGGACGTGTACCTGTAATATAGGCAAAACGCTTGCAATTAAATAATGAAAAGACAAATGGGCAAAAATCTGAGTAGACGCTTCTCCAAAGAAAACACATAGCCGGTAAGGGGCCAATAAGCAGACGTAAAGATGCTCAGTGTCACGGGCTGCCAGGGAAACGCAACTCAAAGCCACCCCCTAAGATGGCAGTGGTCGGAAAGGCAGATGATCACCAGTGTTGGTGAGAATTCAGAGGAACTGGGGCCCTCGTGCAGTAACGTGAGTGTTAGTCGCCCAGCCACCTTCCACTCTTTGCAACCCCAAGGACTGTGGCCTGCCAAACTTTTCTGCCCACGGATTTTCCAGGCAAGAATACTGGAGTGGGTTGCCATTCCCTTCTGCAGAGAATGTTCCCAAACCAAGGATCGAACCTAGGTCTCCTGCACTGAAGGCAGCTTCTTTACTATCTTGGCCTCCAGGGAAGCCTCTGGTGCACCAACAGTGGGAAGGTAAAACGGTGCAGACACTGTGGAAACCAGTCAGGCAGTGCCTTAAACTACTACAGAGTTAGCATGTGATCTAGCAATTCCCCTCCCAGTACGTGCCTACGGGAATGAGCGCATGTTCACATGAATACCTGTACACAGATGTGCACAGCAGCAGTGTTCTTAAGTCAAGAACTGGAAACAACTCAAACGCCCTGCAGCTGAGGAACGGATGAACACGTGGGGAGTACACGGAATGCTACGTGGGACACAGCCACGCGGGGCAGCATCACTCAGACGCCAGCGGAGGGAAGCGTGACGCAGGCCAGCACAGGCACGAACGCTGAGAGCACGAGACTGAGGGAGAGAATCAGACACAAGCGGCTACGTACTGCGCGCCTGCGTCTGCATCACGTGTCCAGAGCAGGCAGATCTGCGGAGGCAGGGAGCGGGGCAGGGGCCAGGGAGAAGGGCGCGAGTGGAGCTGCCAGGTGCGGGGGCTTCTCTGGGGCAATGACTGGGCTCTAAAGGGACTGCATGGTGGTCGCCCAGCTGCGTGGCCAGGAGCCTCTGAGCTGTACGCTGAGTGGCGAACTGTGTGCGATGGGACCAGCAGCTCAGCAAAGCTGCTGAGGAAACAAGAATCAGAGCATTCCCTCTCCTCCCCAGTTCCCTCCCCAAGCTTGGGGAGGTCCACCACAGCACAGGAAACCAAGACGCCCTGTTGGCAGAACCCACCCTCCAAAGAAGCAACAGTGAAGACAGACATCAGCACACACACACACACCCCCCGTGCTCTTCATCCCTGGGAAACGGGTCTAGTCCCACTCTGTCCAGTGGAAAGAGAGAATGAGCTAGAAACTTAGTTTTGCATTTTCTATGGGCACACTTAGAAAGTTAAAAGCAATATGTAAAGTTTAACAGCCTCTTAGGCAAGTCTGTCCACCCCATTATCACCCCTTCAAACATGTCAACATAAACAATTTCAATGAGCTGCTTTACATCCTGTGTTTTACATCAGCAGTAGACTCAGCTCAGGCGGCCCATCTAAGTCTCCCAGCGGTAGAGCCTCCAGCAGTGAGAGGCTCAGTCTACGTCCCCACGGCAGATCAAGTTGAGCAGAGCCAGGAAAAGGACTCTGCTGGCTAATTAACTGAAGGCCACAGAGACCCGGTCTACTGGCGGGGCTGGGTCCAGGCGTTCACTCTCTCTCCCTCTCCCCCTCATCTCTCAGCTCCACACTTGGAGCTGGTGCCACCCCGCCCCCAAGGCACCGCGCACGAAGAAGTATCCACTCTTCTCAGCAGTTTCGGGGAAAACAGCTGTTCTGAGGACGTGGCATGCTCAGCCTGATGGGCACGGAGGCTCTGACTGGTCAGCTGGGGTCACAGCCCCGCTGGCGCACTCCCCTGGGTGTGGAGGGGGAGCAGCTCCCGGGACCAGGGACTCAGGCCACAGACGAGCCCAGCACCTGCACCCTAGCCCAGCACGGCCTCTGCGGTTGGAGACGCACTGCTGGCGTCTCGCCAACATACCTCAGTTCTCCGCAGCTTATTGAATCTTGCTTCCAAGCCTCTGCCCTACTTAGAAGTAGGAACAAACCTCAAACTTTCAAATATCTTAATCGAGTGGTATTTAAGTAGTCTCCGTTGGGGACCTCCGTGGTGGTCCATTGGTTAAGACTGCACCCGGAAATGCAGGGGATGCCTAGCGGGGGAGTTAAGACCCCACGCGCTGCAGAGCAGCGAAGCCCCCGTGTGGCAACTGTGCCACGCGCCTGAACTTAGATCAGAGGCAGCCAAATAAATAACTATTAAAAACAAAATCAACAGTCTCCTTTGGGAAACGTTAAGTTCCAGGTCGCAGTTCAACTGCCCAACAGCTCTGCCTGCCTTCGTCTTCTTCCCGTGACGGCGCTGGGAACGGAGGTCTGCTCCTCTCCTGGCCGCCAGTGGAAGTGCCTCACCCACTCGGGGGCGTCCTGTGCATCTGGACAGGCTGTGCGCTGCACACCTCCACCGGGGCACCATCGACTCAGGCCACAGCGGGCACAGGCCTTCCCGGCGTGGAGTGCGCGGCAGCCCCGATCCCGCTCACCTCCGGGGCCCGGCCTCGGTCCTCACCGAGCGTCCGGCTCGGGGACACCTGCAGCCCCTCTGCAGCGACCCCGGAAGCCGCTCTGCTGCCCGCCCTGCTCAGCAGCCTCCCCTTCCGGACCCCACGCTCCTTCCTGCAGCTGGCGGCCCCGCCGGCGTCTCTGTGCCTCGGCCGGCCTCGCTGGACGGGGGCGCTATCCCCCAGCCCCTCGTTCTGCCCCTTCCTCCCTCGCCGGCCCCACCCCTTGCCTGAGTCCTCGCTGGTGGGCTCCAGTGCTGGCGACACTGGGGGCAGCCTGAGGGGGCTCCAGGACCCCGGCCCGCGGCGGGCCCGCCCTCCGGGGCACAGTCAGCCCGCAGGGGCGCCCAGGGCTGCTCCCCTCCGTGCGGCCCAGGAGCCGGTACTGAGTCCGGGGCCGCGCTCCCGGCTGGGAGAGCCCGTCCCCAGAGCCTCGAGGGAGCGTGCCCCTCAGAAAATCAGCTCCCAAGGAGGGGAAGGGCCTCCTTCTTGCACTCCAGGCTGCTCGGCGGCCCACCCCCACCCGTGCCCTTAGCCTCACACCTGGTAGCCGTGGCCCGGAGGGACCGGGCCTCAGGGGGCGCGGGCGGCGGGGAGCGGGGAGCCGGCCTGGGGGCCGAGGGCCGAGGCGGCAAGGGCGGCGCGTGGCGGCGAAGGCGCCTGCCTGCGGACAGCGCGGGGGCCTCGTGGTGCAGACCGCGGCCCTCAACACTGAGGCGTCCTCGCGGCCGGAAGTGAAGGGCCGTGGCACGCGACCGGAAGCCGCCACGCGACCGGAAGCGGAAGTGCGCGATGGGGCGGCGGCTTAGGTCCGGCGCGTGGTGACTTCGGCGCCCTGGAGGAGCCTTGCAAGGGTCCTGCGGGCTCCAGGCGCGATTGAGGGCCCGCGCTCCTTGCTTCCCAAGGAGCCTAGGGCAGCCTCTGCTCCTCTTGGGGCCCGGGGTCCCTCTCAGCGTGGGCCACCTTTGGCCTCGCCTGCTGCCGACCCAGTCTCTGCTCCCTGGTGGAGCACGGCCACCAGAGCCACCCTGGCCCGAGGGGCACTGCCTCCCTCTAGGTGGCCCTTCCTGTCTGTTCAGCTGGCCGCCACCGTGGCCCCCGTGTGCACTCACCAGGGTGTTCCCAGGCGCTGTTACCTGAACCCTGCCTCCCCATCGCCACAGCTTCGTGCAGAGCTTGGCACACAGAAGGGCTCAGCCCCGCGTGCTGGAGCCTTCACTGGCCAACAGACACCCCCACGCCGTGCGCTGCCCAGCGCAGCAGGTGAGCCCCGGCCTTGGCAGTAAGGGCTAAGAGCCTGGATGCTCCCACGTGCACGACAGTCAGATGGTGCCACCCCCACCCCCATCCCGCTTGATTTGAGCGCTGATTGCGCCCAGAGACCCGCGCCTGCTTTGACGTGCCGGCCGGAGGGCCTGAGGCCCTCGGCAGGGCTGATTGCGCTGGAAAGCTGGAGGGGACAGAGCTATGCGAACAGGCCACGTCACACCCCCAAATGGGACCGTGTTTGCTAAATTTGTTTCCGATGCAATTTCATGCTGATTACACTGATTTCTCTGGTGATTGAGCCTGGCGCTGAGCTCGCCGCCCCGCAGACCGGCTGTCAGGATGGGCCCGCTTTTGGAGCAGGAGGTACTGATGATGATTTATGGGCCTCTGTCAGCGCTCTCCGGGTGGAGATGCTGCAGGCAGGCTGGAAAGCCACCGGCTTCTCTGGGGACCTCTCCTGCCGCGTGGCCGCCTTTCAGTCCCCCAAGGCCACTCCCCATCATGCTCCTCAGCTTTCCTGTGTCTGAGAGGCTGAGCTCCACACCAGTTCACTTAATGGTGGCTAAACCACGAGGGACCGTCAGCCTCATCACTGTCACCACCTGGCTCGGCCTGCAGGTCGCTCTCTGGGGTCCATCACACCCTTCCTGTTCTAACACAGGCGGGGGCCCAGGTCAACAGGATCCTCAGGCCCTGTTTTAAGTCTCAGCTGAAACGCCCAGTGGCCCTGGGGCCAGTTGTGATGCTGCCCCCCCC
>SJYA01011939.1:0-12406 GCA_006410615.1 Neotragus moschatus
TGGTATCTGTGTATATGGATCCATGTAAACTGGTGTGAAGGAATAGAATGCCATCTCTTTAGTATACATTCATCAATACAACTGCAGAAGTTAATATTTTAAAACATATTTACATATTTATAACATAAATTTGTTTAGCAAATTTATCATCATGTATTAGTGCATCCTATGTGAGAGTTCACATGGTTATAATATGAATAGATTGCTTTCATTTACTCAATCTTCACTTATATTTGTATCTCTGAAATTGTAAGTCACTTTAAATATCTTCCTTAAATAATTTTGCCTTATAGATATTAAATTTCAGCATTCATAAATAGTTTTATTTTCTGAAAACTTCAGTAAAGGTTAAATGTGAACACAAAAATAAGACAGAATATCCACCTCTTGACTATCTTATGATTCTCTCAGCACTAAATTCAAATACTATTTTCAATGATGTATTCTATTTGAACATTTTCTATTGTCTTCCTAGTTTATAGATTTGACGTGAAGGATATTTAACAGTATTCAGTTGTCATAGTGAGAATCTTCTAAAGATTTACCCTTTATATAGCAGTCTTTTTGAATTAAACTTCAATTGTTTGCTGGATTTGCTTCAAAATTCTTCTATCTGGATAGGCTGCCACTGTTAAAACCTGTTTCATTATTTTACTCTATTAGGAATCATTCAGAGTTCTCTTTCCTCAAGGAAACCTAACCTCTTAGAGGGTGCCATGTCTGCTCTGGGCTAACAGTCCTGGGGTTCCTCTGAACTTAGTGTTTATGATCACAGGCCCTGAGGCTTCCTGAAACTTCCTTTACTCTTATATGTCCAGTAAGCCTCTTGTTGTTGTTTATTCACTCAGTTATGTCTGACCCTTTGCTACTCCATGGACTGCACCACGCCAGGATTCCAAGTCCTTCACCATCTCCCAAAGCTTGCTCAAATTCATTTCCACTGAGTCAATGATGCCATCTAACCATCTCATCCTCTATCATCCGCTTCTCCCCTTGCCTTCAATCTTTCCCAAAATCAGGTGGCAAAAATATTGGAGCTTCAGATCCAGCATCAGTCCTTCCAATGAATATTCAGAACTGATTTTTTTAGGAATGACTGGTTTAATTTCCTGGCAGTCCAAGGGACGCTTGAGTCTTCTCTAACACCACAATTCAAAAGTATCAATCTTCAGTGCTCAGCTTTCTTTATGGTTTAACTCTTACATCCACACATGACCACTAGAAAAAACATAGCTTTGGCTATACCGATGTTTTTTGGCAAAGTAATGTCTCTGCTTTTTAATATGCTGTCTAGGTCGGTCATAACTTTTCTTCCAAGGAGCTGATGATCCACTGCTCTATTTTTGCATCTTAGCTTTTTCTTTTGTACTAGTTGGGGATACCTGTCAGTCACCATGTGCAAAATACTTACAGATAGAAAAATCACATACAATAGCAGCAATGTAGCAATGCTGTGTTTCTATCAGTCTCTCATCTAGCTTTTGTGTATCTATCATGTATCTACCTTTCTACTTGTGTGTGTGAGGAGTGGATGGGGAAGAGTGGGCAGTTTTATTTTTACTTCTCAAATATTAATTGAATTGAATAGATCTTAGCAATTTATACATTGTTATACATTTTCAGAATACTTTGGAAATCCATGAAGTTGGGTCAAGCCTAGAAACAGGAATAATTAGATCCAGCTCTACAGGAAAGTTGGAATAGGCAGATAGATGATGCTTTAAAGTGGGTGAGTCCTCTTACAAATATGTGTTCTTTAGGAAGTGGTTCTAGCCTGCTGGAGAAACTTATGAAGATGAGGAGCCCAAGAGTCAGCAGAATTGATACACTGGGCTTACTATTAAGCAAGAATTCATTCTTCAGAAAAAAGAATGTGGGTCACTGAAATACAATGTAATGCTTTGCCCTAAAAGCAAGAGAGCATTGGGAACTAAGAATGACTGAAGCTAAAGTGAAAGGTGTGAGGAATTTGGAATTCTATAGCCTGAGTCCTGAGCTCTTAGCTTTCAGCTTAGCTAATGAAACAGGTAGGAACCTGTGTTCCAACTCCTACATGGCCTTTAGAAAGTTAACCAACAAGTCATATCATAGTTTGAGTTCTTAATTTTAATTTTTCAAGTCAATATATACTTTTACAGCACATTTAGTTTTGCAGGAAAACTGAGCAGAAAGTTCTCACATACCTTCATTTTCCCTCACAAATTCTCCCCTTTTGTAAATAGTTTATCCTAGTGTGGTGCATTTGTTACAATTGATGAACTGATATTTGCACATTACATTTTAATTGCAGTCCATAGTTACATTAAGATTCACTCTTTATGTTGTGTAGCTCCGTGGTTTCGATAAATGTATAATGTCACATATCCATCATTACAAAATCATGCAGAATCATTTCACTCTTCTGAAAATCCTTTGTACTTAACCTATTCATGCCCAAGTCCTTAATATCCTCCAACAATTTACTGCCTTCATAATTTTGCTTTTTCCCCTCATATAATTAGAGCCATATAATATGCAGTATTTTCAGACTTGCTTCTTTTACATAGCAATATGCTTTTAAGATACCTTCATGTCTTTTCATGGTGTGACATCTCATTACTTTTTATCACTGAATAATATTTCACTGTATGAACTCCAGTTAGCTTATCCATGCAGGTACTGCAGGGCATATTGGCTTCTTCCAGTTTTTGGTGATGATCAATAAAGCAGATGTTAATAGTCAGATGCCTGTTTTTGTATTGACATATATTTTTAACTCATTGGGTAAATATCTAGAAATAATGAGCTGAGTTATTTGGTAAAGACTAAATTTAGATTTTCAATAAATTAGCAAACTGTTTTCTAAAATGGCTGTACCATTTGCATTCACACCAGCATGAGTCAAGAGTTCCCTGTCATTCCACATCCTCACTTGAATTTGATATTGTCAGTAATTTGGCGTCTAGCCATTATAATATGCAGGTAGTAGTATCTCATTGTCATTTTATATTGTAATTTCTAACAACATATGATGCTGAGCATCTTTTAATATGTTTATTTTTCCATCATTTGTCGTCTTTGGCAAGGAGTCTGCTAGGATATTTTTCCCACTTTTTCATAGAGTTGTTTGTTTTCCTATTGCTGAGCCATTTGACTGTTTTGGATACAGTCTTTTAAATGTGAGTTTTGCAGATATTTTCTCCCAGGCTGCGGCTTGTTTTCTAATTCTCTTTACAGTATTTCCACAGAACTGAAGTTTTTATCTATAATGAAGTTATTATATATTTTTTCATGAATTATACTTTTGATAGTGTATCAAATATTTGTTTTAAGCCCAGGCTCACCTCTACTTTCTGCAATGTTATATTCTAGAAGTTTAGCATTTTACATGTAAGTCTGCCAACTAAAAATTGGCACTTGCCATCTGCCTTTACAAGGATGAAGACACTAGCCACGGCAGTTGCTGACCTTCAACACACTTTGAAAGAAATCTGGAGCGGAGAGCAAAACTGAGGCCCTCTTGTGCTCTGGGAAAAACTAGCAGAACTTCAGATAGTTAGATATTTTCAGGAGGAGATTTTATGAGCCCAAATACTTGCATCTCCTCATATCTAGAAAAGTACTTAAATCATTTGTTGAGACATCTGCTCCTCATAACTAGCAGCAACCTTTTGCAAAAATGTGCACTTGTGTGCTTGACTGCATGTGTCCTTCTTCACTAAACTCATGTATACGCTGGCTTTCCTGACCACCTTTTTGGAGAAGTTTCTCAGAGCCCATCTGAGATGCTTCTTCTAGGCTACAGTCCTCATTTTGCCCCAAATAAAACTTTACTTATGACTCTCACATTGTATTTATATTTTTTTCAGTTGACAGTTTTATGGATGATCACTTTGATTTATTTGTGTGTGTGTGTGTGTGTGTGTGTGTGTGCGTGTGTGTGAAAAGTGTAAGGTTAACATCTAGATTTTTTTTTTGTTTTTATAGATATTCAATTGTTTCAGGACCATTTGTTGAAAACACCTATTTCAGCTGCTTTGCTCCTTTGTTAAACTGCTGCTGCTGCTGCTGCTAAGTCACTAAACCGCAGTTTACATTTAAATCTCAGGCCTACATTTGTATGGTTCTAGTTTTAGCTTTCTATTCTGCTATATTTATTTATTCTTTCATCAATAACACATTTCATTGTTATTATTGCTGTTGCTTTAGAATGCATCTTGAAGTCAGATTTTTTTTTCTGACTTTGTCCTTCATTATTGTGTTGCTATTCTGCATCTTTTGCTTTTCCATGTAAATGAATTTCTTAACATCCACAAAATTTCTTGCTTGGATTATGATTTATATTGCCTTAAATTTATGGATCAAGCTGGTAAGGACTGGTATCTTAATATTAGTGATTGCCTTTCTTATGAACATGGAATACTTTCCCATTTATTTAGACTTATTTGTTTTGTCAGAGTGTTGTACTTTTTCTAATATAGTTCACACATATATTTTGTTAAATGTATACTGCAACATTTACTTAGCTTTCTTTTGGTGTTAATGTAAGTGACATTATAGTTTTATGAATTCTGACTACTAATTGTAGTTGTGAAGGAAACCAATTAACTTCTGCATATTAATCTTGTATCTCACAACCTTGCATAATCATTCATTACTTCCAAGAGTTTGTCTTTTTTTTTTTTTTTCTTTATTCTTTGGTATTTTTCTATATAGACAAATATGTCATCTATGAAAAAAGCTTTATTTCTTCCTTTATTTCCTTGCATTCATTTTTAGTTTTATTTATTTACTTTTCTTTTCTTATTGCTTTATCTCAGACTTCCAGTATAATGAAGAAAAGACATGAGAGGACATTTTTGCTGAGTTCCTGATCCTATGGGGAAAACATGTAGCGTCTCAGCAATAAGTATGACATTAGATATAAGTTTCAGGTAGATGTTCTTTATCAAGTTGAAGAAGTGTCTCTATTTCTAGTTTGCCTTGAGTTTTTATTATGAATGGATGCTAGATTTTGTCAAATATTTACTCTCCACCTATTAATGTGATCATATCAGTTTCCTTATTTAGCTTCTTGATACTGATGCCAAAAGCTCAGCATTTGTGCATTGGTGCTGAATTGAATCCCAGAAACAAAGTTTTGTGCAAAGTAGAAAATAGCTTTACAGTAAGTCCCATACACATAAGCCTTCAAGTTGTGAACTCTCAAAGAAGCAAATGTCCATTCACATAATTTACTTCACATGTCTGGTGTACATTATTGTGTGTGTGTGTGTTCTACAAGTAGTTGTGCTTTGAGTACTTTACAGTGCTGAATGAAGTATGGTATCTTTATTTCAAACCCAGGATGTGTGAAAGCAAGCATAAAAGCAGTGGTGATGCAGTAATCCAGTGCTATCCTGTCATCTATGACAAGAAAAAAGAGCTACTACCCTGACATCACTGGGCTATTTTCTTCAAGAGCGTTGGTAGAATTGAGTCAAGCAAGGAGCCAGAACCTGTGCTATCAACATCAGGTGTGAGTGAAATTACAACTTTCCCTCCTTATCAGCAATAAGAAATTACAACATTTCTTATTGTTGATGATCCTTCAGCTCTACCATCTCCCACATCCTCTCCTTCCTTTAGTCAGTAACTCGTCTTACCCATTTACTCAATGCCAGCCCCTGCACACCAGTTGTTATACTGTGCTACTGTATTTTACTTTCTATGTTTGTCTTTTATGTATTATTTGTGTGAAAAGTATTATAAACCTATTACAGTACAGTATTATATAGACATTGTGTTAGTATTAGTTGGCTACCTCAGCTAATTTCACTGGACTTATGAACAAACTGGATTTACAAACAGAATAGAACTCATCGGTATATAGGAGAATTACTGTATTGCTTTGCCAGCCAAAGAGGGAAACACTGGGCTCCTACCTCTCAAAAGTGTGCATCCCAAACTGGGAGGATTTGGTGAGGAGCTTTACAGCAGTGGTTCAAGCCTGGCGTTGCTGACAAGATTATGGTGTGTACAGGGCCTGCGCTCCTTTAATCTGGTGTCCTGTGGTCTTTTCTGGAATGAAGAATGCTGGCATCATCCATTTGCTGGGAGTTTTGGTTCTGTAAAGAGCTTAAAGATACTGTTTTGTGTTCCCCTTGAAGTGAAATAAGGACCCTGCACGAAGGCCCCAATTGTTTCTTGACTGCTCCTCCCTTGTTTCTGCATCCCCTCCCTTCCCTGATAAGCAGCTCTTTGAACCTGCCCTTTGGAACTCAGGGAAGTCTGGAGGCTGGAGTCTATTCCTTGCAAACAAGGAATAGGAGACACAGAAAGGCTTCTGTGCCAAGGAGCCCCACCAGGGTCCTGCTCAATTTCGATATGGCAGGTTAATAGCAAGTTGGGGAACTTAGAGCTTTGAATGGTAGTTATTTTATTGAGTATAGCATGGCTGTGTGAGTAGGTGGAAGAGAAAGGTATCATGAAGACTTACTCAAAAATTTGCAAAGATCATATGCTGATGGCTTTGTTTCTGTTTCTTCTCATTCAGACAAGAAAGAGCTAAGGGTATTTGGTCATGTGTTTTTAATGCTCTCTAATTTAACACTTCTATTCTATCACACCTTTAAATAGAGTGCACCCTTAGACTCTCCACAAATGTAAAAGCATATGATGATTATAATGATGATGACAGAGATCATCACACTCTTGCCTCAAGGGGAGAAGAAAATGAGTTTGTGTTTATTAACAATACAAAGTAGGACTGTTTTCCTTTGAGTAAACTGCTATATATTTGCTTATTTTTAAAAGAGATGACTAAAATGTTGAACAGCCCTAAATGTTAATGTCCCTGCTTCTCTGCCCATCACTGTTTTGTATTTTTTGTTATATTGATGCACTGTTATATATTTTATAGAACATCTTTGCTGTAAATAACACTAATATGAATTTGAAAATAAAATATTTTTGGATTTGTGTTTAACATGTATAAAATATGAAGTCTAGCAAATATAATTTTGCATAATTTATATTTTCCAAAATCTAAATATCTAGACAAATAAATGTCTCTTTTGTTGTTGAGGTGGTAGAAGAGGGAAATCAGGAACATAGAGCTGAGGTGATTTTACTCCTCAATTCATGGTATCATTTTATCATCACTTTATATAACATTCCTTCTTTTATTAGATTATCATATTAAATTATCCATCATTAGATGATTTTTTAAACTTTCATTGCCCAACACTACTGCAATGCCCGTTCTTCATTGTTACCAGTTTTGTGTTTTTAATGTGTGCAATTTCAATTCATCTACCATACAGTTTTTACTGTTTATCCACTTAGAATGTCTATCACTGTTTTATGTGTTTTAAATTTATATTAGTTGTCCTAATTATGATTTTTATTTTCACTCTATATTGTATTTTAAAGATTATTTCTATAGTTATATGTAGTGCAATTCAGGAGACTGGGGTTCAATCCCTAGGGTTGGGAAGATCTTCTGGAGAAGGAAATGACAGCCCACTCCAATATTCTTATCTGGGAAATCCTATTGACAGAGGAGGCTGGTGGCTCCATGGGGTCACAAGTGTTGGTCACAACTTAGCAAGTAAACTACCATCTAGTTCATTCCACTGAGTGGTATTTTAGTGTATGTATATACCACATTTTAGTGGTTCACGCACTTAGATAAAACCATCAAATTTATAAAAAGTTTTGCCCTTGCAAGTATCACTAAGGTACACATCCTTCTACATCTGTGAGCAAAAGTTTACCTAGAGCTTACACCCAGGAATATCTGTGTGTATAAACACATAAATATATGAAATTATTTCTGTATGGAAGGATACACTAAATCCAGGATACATTTGCCTCTGCTAAGAGACAGAGGTATATTTAATTGAGAGGGTGAACAAAGGAGATAACAATTTTTAGAAAGGTTAACTTTAAAGAAAATTATCTGAAAGTGGTACAGTAGGAAATAAAGTGTGTATATAAACTTTTGGTGTGTTTTTATAGGCATCTTTATATATTTTTAACGTTGAAAAATGTATTCCTGCTTTAAGAAATTGACAATTTATTAGGAGACGCAGAAAAATGTCACCATATAACAAAACACAATGATAAGTCTTATAGTAGGACTATACTGAAACTGTATTGTCTACGAGTTTTTGAAATACAGAAAAAAATGTCCAAAAAATACATGAGTGAAAATATGCTTGCAAATATATTATGTTTCTGTGAATTCTGGGTGATCGAGTACTTATAAGCTAAGAATATAGATGAAACAATCAAGGTAGAGGTAACAAGTTGTGAAAAATGAGGAATTTGGGAAGTTTAGGAAATATTGATGGAAACTATTTTATGTGTTTGGAGCAAGGTTACATGACACGATGGAGGCAAGGTGCAACTGAAACTTTAGCAGGGGAAAAATCTGCCAGGTTATGTCAGCCAATAGTGAAAGGTGAAGGTTTATTCTTACTCTGTGGGCCAATTAAGGGAGAAGTGAACTTTAGAAAGATAATTCTCTTGCATCATGAGACTCTGGAAAATCTCTACCAGTCTAATCAAGATTCTCGGCAACAACTTTTTAAGAAGTTTGCATCCGCTGGAAAAATTTGTTCTTGTTCAATTCTCATTAATCTGATATGGTATATATACAAGTGCCAGCCATTCCAGTGTAAAAGAAGCAATAACAGACAAAGAAGGAAGTAAGAATTCTTCTGCTAAGGGAGATATGTTGACCTTTACCCTGAGCATTTATATCTTCCTTGTACTTTCATTTCTGAAAACAAAGGAGCTTAACATTGTTTTCCAAAGGAGGAAGAAACTATTGTAAGTCGAGGTTAATTACTTTACAATATTGTATTGTTTTTGCCATACATTATAAATTTATATTTTAAAAATAAATAAATAAATAAGAAAAAAAATATTGTGAGTGGTGTTACATCCTGCATGACTGTCAAGGAGGAGTAACCAGATCATATGTTTGGACTTAAAGATGATTAAAGATCTCTCTTTTCATCTTTCCAAATAAGTCTTTATTGTTGAGAACTTTGAGTTCAAATAAAACTAGAGCTCATTCTCAATGATCAGAGGACACTAGCTGCAATATCTCCAAACTCCTGCTGAACAGACTGGAAAACAAACTCCTTCTACTTTCCTCTCCTAGATTTGTAGGACTGCCGGCTTAAAGAGGGTGAAGAGCTTCAGGAAAATTTGAACTGCAGATGGAACCACGTTTAAGGTTATCTACACCATAAAAAATATGCTGCAATTCAACAAATATAGTATAATGTCTTATCCTTTATAAATAACTTTAATGTAACAATTGGGTAAAGTTTCCAGAACTATGAATCCACCCTAAGACATGAGGATATTCATCTCATCTATATGTCTGTAGTAGGATATTAAGGTCAAGATCAGGGAGTAAGGAAAAGAATTACAAATGGATGTAATCTAAAAATAAAATATTTATTGAAAAACAATAGATTTTCTGAATAGGAGTCTGGACACTGAAGAACAGCAATTCTTGTCTTTAGCAATTCTGTTAGAGTGTATTGTGACAGCTGTCATATCAGCATACATTAAAAAAATCAAAATTGGTGAAATGTTTGTGTGACCATTTTAATACTGAAGGTGGAAGAAAAAAAACAACATTTCAGCATAATATGTTTTACTATTTCAAGAAAGGTAAAAACACAACTGAAACAGATAAAAGTATTTATGCAGTGTATGGTTTAGGTGTTATAACTGATTGAATGTATAAAAAATGGTTGGTGAAATTTCATGTTAGAGATTTCTAGCTGGAGGATGTTTCACAGTTGGGTGGATCAACTGAAGTTGATAGCAATCAGATCAAGACATTATATGGGGACAATCAATGTTGGGAGATAGCCAACATACTCAAAATATACAAGTAGATCACCAATAATCATTTGGACCATCTTGTCTAGGTTCTTCAGTTTGATGTTTGGGTTCCACATAAGTTAAGTGAAAACAAAACAAAACAAAAACAGAAAACTTCTTGACCATATTTCTGCATAAAATTCATTACTTAAACGTAATGAAAATGTTCCATTTCACAACAAATTTTGATGGGTGATGAAAAGTGGATACTGAAAAATGATGTGGAATGGAAGAGATTATGGGCTAATCACAACAAAAGCTGGTCTTCATCCAAAGAATATGTTCCATATATGGTGGGATTGGAAGAGACTCCTCTATTATGAATTTCTTCTGGGAAACCAAATGATCAATACCAACAAGTACTGCCTCCAAGTAGGCCAAATTAAAGCAGTGCTAAATGAAAATCATCTGGAATTAGTCAATAGAAAATGCATAATCATCCATCAGGATAATGCAAGAACACATGTTTCTTTAATGACCAGGCAAAAACTGTTACAGCTTGGCTGAGAAACTCTGATTTATCCACCATATTTATTAGATATTACACCTTCAGATTTCCATTTATTTCTGTCTTTACAATATTCTCTTAATGGAAAAAAAAATCAGCTTCCTGGAAGACTATAAAAAACAAATTTGGGTTTTTTTTTAACAGTTTTAAGAGTTTTGGGAACACATAAATATGAAATTGCTTGAAAGACAGCAGAAAGTAGTGAAACAAAATGGTGAATAATACATTGTTCAATAAAGTTCTTGGTGAAAATGAAAAATTTATCTTACCTTTACATATAAACCAAAGAAACTTTTTGGCCAACCCAATGCTAAGTTCAAAAATGAAATGGATTGTCTCAGAATACAGTACAAATGTTGAAAGTTGTAAAATATGTAAGAAAAATTCATAAGAGTATAAGGGAATTACCAAAGATAAGAACAGAGTGATTAATGGGAAGAATGATTCCTGGAAAAAAATGAATCCTCGTTATTCATCAGAAGGACTGATGAAGCTGAAGCCGAAGCTCCAATACTTTGGCCACCTGATGCAAAGAGCTGACTTATTATAAAAGACCCTGATGCTGGGAAAAGTTGAAGGCAGGAGGAGAAGGGGACGACAGAGGACAAGATGGTAGGATGGCATCACTGACTCAATGGATATGAGTTTGAGCAAGCTCCTGGAGAGTGTGAAGAAGAGGGAAGACTGGTGTGCTGCAGTCTATGGGGTTGCAAAGAGTTGGACATAACTGAGTAAATAACAACATGAAATGATATCTAATAATTCATCAGAACAATTTAGAAGGACATTAACAGTTTCAGTACGGAAAAAATTAGAAGAAACTCATACATACACAAACTGTAAATAAGCTTCAAAATGACAATTATAAAGAAGTATTCTAAGCTCCAACAGTGATGGAATGAAGATACATATAAAGAGCAGGGATCACACTGATATGGCAAGGCTGCAGAACCCAGTGATGCAGAATGTGAGTGCTGAAACTGACCTGGCTCACCACCTGTGCACCACTGGGTGGTTTACTCAACTTTCTGGACTCCAGGTTTCTTATCCATAAAAATGAATATAGTAATCACTTGCCTTATTAGACAGAATATTAATTTAGTTGATCTTTATAAAATAACTAGAACAGTGTCTGGTACTTAGCATCAGTTTGTTGTGATTGTTATTTTCTGATATTTCTAGTGACACTAGTTGCAATAGGACTATGAAGCAATATTAGAGAAGTGTTTTCAGTTCAGTCGCTGAGTCGTGTACAACTCTTTGCAACCCCATGAATCGCAGCAAACCAGGCCTCCCTGTCCATCACCATTACCGGAGTTCACTCAGACTCACGTCCATCGAGTCCGTGATGCCATCCAGCCACCTCATCCTCTGTTGTCCCCTTCTCCTCCTGCTCCCAATCCCTCCCAGCATCAGAGTCTTTTCCAATGAGCCAACTCTATGCATGAGGTAGCCAAAGTACTGGAGTTTCAGCTTTAGCATCATTCCTTCCAAAGAAATCCCAGGGCTGATGTCCTTCAGAATGGACGTGTTGGATCTCCTGGCAGTCCAAGGGACTCTCAAGAGTCTTCTCCAACACCACAGTTCAAAAACATCAGTTCTTCGGCGCTCAGTCTTCTTCACAGTCCAACTCTCACATTCATACATGACCACTGGAAAAACCATAGCCTCAACTAGACGGAACTTAGTTACCAAAGTAATGTCTCTGCTTTTCAATATGCTATCTAGGTTGGTCATAAGTTTCCTTCCAAGAAGTGTCTTTTAATTTCATGGCTCAANTCTTCTTCACAGTCCAACTCTCACATTCATACATGACCACTGGAAAAACCATAGCCTCAACTAGACGGAATTTAGTTACCAAAGTAATGTCTCTGCTTTTCAATATGCTATCTAGGTTGGTCATAAGTTTCCTTCCAAGAAGTGTCTTTTAATTTCATGGCTCAATCACCATCTGCAGCTATTTTGGAGCCCCCCAAAATAAAGTCTGACACTGTTTCTACTGTTTCCCCATCTATTTCCCATGAAGTA
>SJYA01011941.1:0-12186 GCA_006410615.1 Neotragus moschatus
CAGTCCATGGGGTTACAATTACTTTTCCTATTTTGTAGGACAAGCAACTAATATCCCAAAATAGTTGGTGGCAGAGCAAATTGTTAAATTCAAGGCTAGATAACTCCAGCATTTATATCTTTTCCTTTGCCATGTGGTCAGTGACGTTCTTGGGATCCTGGAGTATTCAGAAAAGAGTATCTTTCATTTGTTTCTCTTCCAAGGTTTCTGGTTCTGACTCAAGTGCCTCAACTTGAATGAGTTCATCCTGATGATGAATGGAGCAGTTGGTGGGTGAAAGGGGAATTGTTCCTTAAGAGGACAATGGAGTGGGAGATGTGGGTAGGAGACATGCAATGACAGGTCCTGTGCTCTGGTTCAGAGGAGACATTTGAAGTGGAGTTCTTCTTCTCGGGTCTTACGGGAATTCCTTCCTCTTATACAAGGTGTGTTGTGGATTTCAGCATCTCTGTTCTCAAGTCAACTTCCCTTTCCATTATTATTCATAATTTCATTTGAGAACTATGTGGTGCTTAAATTCCCAGTGTACAAATGAAAAATTAAAACCCAGAGATCTTAAGTATTCTACAGAAGTTCTCATGAGTGTAAGCTACGTAGGCATGATCACAGGGGATAATAATTTCACTCATTTTGATTCCTTTCCCTGTCATTCTGGACACCCAGTCAGTTACCAGCTTCTACTGTTCTATCCTTCATAAATCTTCCTGTACTCCATTCTCCTCCACTTCTTTCATTCCCATCTTCCACCACCATTTTTGCAGTTCCACCAGCAGTGTGTGGGAATTTCTCTGCATTACCACCAACTCTTGTTATTTTTAGATTGTATCCATCCCAGTGCTGATGAAGTGGTATCTCATTGTGGTTCTGAATTGAATTTCTCAAATGATTCATGCTGAACATGTTTTCATGAGCATATTAACTTTACTTGAAGAAATTTCTTTCTCTCTTGAATTCTTTCTTGTTATGCAATGTCCCTCTCCACTGAGTCTGCTTTTTTTCCAGTCACCAGGGAACTCTACATTGCTAAATTTAGTGGTCAGTTCTCAATCCTCAATTCCCATAAGTTCTCAGCCACAGTGGATATATATTTCCTGGAAATAGTGTTTTCACTTTGCTATTTTCTACCTACTGGGTGGTTGCTCTGTAGTTTTCTTTATCAGTGTCTTTCCAACCTCTAAATTTTGGAATAACCAAGGTTCATACTCAGACCACCTCGCTTCACTGTCTACACTGATTTCTGTTTGATGCTCTGGCCATGAAGTAATCTTGTGATTATATGACCTTATCTGGTAAAAAGAACTTAGAGATGTGATCTGTCTCCTGAACTCCACAGTGTGAATATCCAACAGTTTACTTGACATTTCTGCTTGCTGGTATAACAGGCATCTCCATCTTGACATGTTTAAATTCAAACTCCCCAGACATGTTTCCTATACAGTTTCTTATCCCTCCAAATGTCACCTCAGTCCTTCCCTTTGTTCTGGCCATAAAACTTGGGTGTCATCCTTAACTTCCTTCTTTTTTCTTCATTTTCATTTCTTTTTCACTCTCTATTAGAAAATACTGATAGCTCAACATTTATATATAGTTGAATACTTATTTTTGTATATCTATATGAAAAAATATATTTATAACAAAATGCCTCTTATCACCTCCCTGGTCCAATTTCGTCATCATTTCTCACTTGGATTATTACAATGGCCTCAGAGTCTCCCACGTTTATCCTTAATTCTTTAATGTCTATTTTCATAATATCACCCAGATGAATCTTTTTAAAACCTAAGTTGCATCACATTCCTTGTTGCTCAAAACTACCCCATTACATTACTTGTTAGCTCAAACCTTCCACTTTATCTGGAAGATTCTGTATCAGCTGGCCTCCTCTCCCACACACCCTTCCTTCCTTAATCCACTATAGGACACTGGGCTTCCTGCCAGTCCTTCAATATTCTATGCATGCTCCTTCCTCTCTAGAATTCTCTCCTTCTAGGTATCCATGTCTTATTCCCTGACCTCCTTCAAGTCTTTTTATAGATGTGAACTTCTCAGTAAGACCTACACTGACCTCCCCGTATAAAACTGCAAACTCTGGTGGCCTCCTCCCTCCTCCATGTGCTATTTTTCTCCATAGCTAGTGTGACAGGATACAGTTAGTTATTCTGGGATGTAGACAGTATGTATTGAGGCCTCAAAATATAAACTGCCATCCGGTAATGCAAATACCATTATTATTTTCAGGAAATGGCTACACTGGTAAATCAGTGAATTTACTCAAATCACATAACTAATAGATGGCAGAGCTGGAATTGGAATCTTGGAGTAGGATTCTGAAGCTCTTGACCACTATGTACTGGTCAAATAAATCATATTTTCTCCGTATGATGGAATACTATTTGTGTACTAAGAAGAGTCAATTATATCCTTATATATTTGGATGGAAAGTTTCCCATGAAATATTAAATTTGTTATGGAATATGCATGGTATTAGCCTATATTATAAATGTATAAAAATATGTTTCTGTGGGCACGAAGTATTCCAACACTTAGTATGTCAAGAATTTAACAGTAGCTAACTTCTGTGGTCTGTCTCCTTTTCTGTATCATTAGTTTCTTTACAACACTAACTAAAAAAATTATCTATTAAAATTTTTGGACAGTGAAGTGTCATGATAAGAACTGTGCTTCAGATAGATAAAGCCACGTATACACCAACAAGAACTTGATCATCTAAACCAGCTAACGAACTTATGCTTATTTCCACTTTCTATTTTATTGATTTATGGCTTCGGGATCTTTAATGAAATAACCCCTAACGGGTCTACATCAGTCTATATAGTTCAGGCAAAGCAAAAATTCTGGTCTGATTTTTTTATCCAAATTGACACTCCCCATGTATTGCTCACAACTCAGGATGTTCATTAGATCAACTAGAGAACTTTTATGAACAGATGCTTGGACTGTATCCTGAAACTGGCATCACTTATACTTTAAAATACTCATTAGATGTTTGATCAGGCTTGAGAACTGAAACCCTGGGCCTACATGAAGTCTTCATGAAATTGAAATGAGAATGTACATGGCAAAAAAGTCCATGAATGTGTTTTCCAAGTTGTTTCTCAATGTGTCTTTTGTTTGTAATAGATTGAGTTAAGGAATGAATGAATGACAAAACCCTACAGTTTGTCATTACAGTTGACTCTTGAGCAGCATAGGGGGCTCCCACTCCCTGAACAGTTAAAAATTCACTATATGACTTTATAGTCACCCCTCCCTCTGTATTCACAGTTCCACATCCACTGGTTCAAGCAACCACAGATCATGTGTACTGTTGTACACATTTATTGAAGAAAATCACCATGTACCTACAGACCTAGCAGTTCAAACCCATACGATTCAAGAATCAACTGCACTTCAACATGTTCACCAAGATGCAGAGTCTGACATGTGGGTCCTGAGCCAAAACCGAGAATCTCCATCTCACCCTTTTGCAAAATCTTGATAATAGGTGCGAAATGACCCTAGTTAAAACAAGAATGTTTATTTATTAATTTACAGTGGGAAGTATATACTTGCTAACTCGGATGGATATTCCTGTTAGCCTGACCAAGTCATCCTCTTCCCAAAGATAGGCCACACTGGAAGCTGAGGTACCACTGGACTACTTGGGGAGCACTGAGTTGGGGCAGGTGAGCAGATGCTGCTGGTGTGGATTCCAAAGGCCTTCTCATCTGAGCTCATCATCTTCATGGTAGGACTTAAGTGCCCAGGGCATGGAATTCTCCTGCCAGCCTGATGGAGTGCTTTGTTTTCCTCTGTCATTCATCTCTCTTTATGCCCCATTTCTTATTAACCATCCTTCTGATTGACATCCTTTTGGTTATGGGCATATGTGAGAATAAGACTTACCTTGATATCTGTCCTGTGATCCAGATATATAGTGTTTTATTTAATCTCTAAAAGTAAAAAATAATCCCTCTAAAATATCCATTCTATTTCTCTCATATCCAAATTGTAGTTGAGGATGTGGAGGGTGAAGATACTCCCTCAATACACTATTTGTCACCAGCTGAGCCCCTAAATTGCTTTTGCTTTTGCAGAGAGAAAAGCTACAAACTGGATAGTGGGATCCCGTGGCTCTTAGGGCACCTAATTTATCACTTACCTTTCAGCAAGATCTCACATTTAAAACAACAAAGCAACAATAGTAACTAGAGAAATTCTTAAGAGAATGTAGTTCTTAATTAATGTCTATTTAATTTTAAATCTTCATTAAATGGATAATTTCTAGAAAAATATGAATCGATAAAATTAATCTACGTATGGGCACACTTACTTTGCTTGGCATGCTTTTGATCCCAAACAGAGCTCCCCAAGGTCTATGGTGGCAGTTTTACCACACAGGTGAGACTGGAATTGGGCTGGCTCAGGGGCAGACTCAGAGCTTGGTCCCAGGGTTCTTCTGCTCCAGCTCCCTGGAGGGCTCTTGATTATCCAAGTCATCTTCAGGTCCTTTGTGGCCCTGCAGTCCAGGGTGACCATTGCACCAGCCTGGTGTGATGGATTGTTTCTCAGCCAGGAGCTGGGAAAGGGGCAAGAGGAAACAAAAGCTTATTATTATATTTGGAGAGACTGTTACTCACCCAATATCATGCCATTCTGAGCAGTCAACTGGGAAGACAGGGCATTTCACAGCTAAAGAAACTGAGGCCTAGAGTTGTGAAATAGTTTTCAAAACTATATAATGAGAAAGCAGTACCAAATCTCAGTTTAGAGAAGTGCGGACAGCCAGTCTGTTAGCTCTTTTTCATCTGTGATACCCCCAACTGTCACCACACACAGCTGAAACCACATCTGTTTGCCCTCCACTTGCATTGTCAGAAACTTCATGGGGCTTCCCTGGTGGTCTAGTTGCTTAGACTCCACACTCCCAATGCAAGGGGTCCAGGTTTGACCTGCTCAGGGAACTAGAGCCCACATGCTGCAATAAAGAGTTTGCATGCTTCAACAGGACCTGGCATAGCCAAATAAGTAAATATTAAAAAACAATAATAAAATGACATATGGGGAAATTTGTTGTTGTTCAGTCACCAAGTCATGTCTGACTCTTTGCGACCCCATGGACTGACTGCAGCATGCTGGGCTTCCCTGTCCACCCCCATCTCCTGGAGTTTACCCAAGTTCATGTTCATTGAAGCAGTGATGTCATCCAACCAATGGGGAAAATACATTTATATTAACAAATAAAAGAACCTTCACAATCTCTCTAGCACTTGGACAACGTAATGAAACTTCTTAGGTATATGCTTTTTTCATTTCTAGAATTTTTAAAGAAGGTTCTGAAACTCATTTGAGATTCCTAACCCTCTCTCACCCAAACTGAAAACATAAGGTTAGGATTTGGAGATAGGGAGAAGAGAATGGCTTTGGAGAGAGCTGTGCTGAGTAAGTTCCCTTTTAATCTGAGGGGTACCTGCCTTTCACCTCAACATGGTGACAGAGGCTTCAGTGAGACCATTCTAAGAGCTGGATGCGTGTTCCCTGCAGCTTGGGGATGCACTGGACAGGTGTCTGATTTACACCTGAGAAAATGAAGGGATGAGATGCTGTAGAAACAGCCTGCAGTATTCAGGTGTTGGCTTCTAATTGGAAAGAAACTGCAAACGCATTGATGAGCTAATGAACATGCTTTTAATTGAATAGAAGTAGGGTCTTAAAAGAACTTTGACAAGAAGGGAATCTGGAGAAGTAACAGGTTCCCAACAAAGAGAGCCTATGGAAACAGACCAGCCAACACAAGAGCCAAAGAAAATGATATAGGTGGCTGTCCTGAGAGTGTCACCTCTGACAGGGTAGGTGAGAGCCCCAGCATGGGAGAGGAGAGGCATCCAAGGGACTTATGAAAATGCCCTGTGAGAGGATCAACCAGCAGCCTAAATGCTGTCACACCCAGAGAACCCAAGAGCTTGCTCGCCACAATAGGAAGAGTCAACCGCCATCCTCCTCACTGTTCCTCACTGCTTCCCTGTGCCTGCAGAGTTGGGGAGAGAGCTCAGTTTATTTGGCTGTTCTCTCTGATCCTTGTGGGCCTTTGCCAGGGAACTTTGCCCTGGTCTGGATCTCACTCTACTTCTGCTGTATCTTCTAAGGATGTGGGTATTCCTGCTTGTCTGGGGCAAGTGTGGATAACACTGGTAATGACCTTGGTCCTTGCCACAGTCTCCTCTGGAGTGAGGTCCCTGTATGCTGACCTTTCTTATTCTGAACTCAGGCACTCTCTGGCCTATGGCCCCTCTCAGCACCTCATCTCCCTTATAGGAACCCTTGAGAACATCTGAACCTCTCCAACATGGAACATAAACTAAAGGGACCTTGTAGTGCTTCTAGAGAAGCCCTTTACTGTCCAAACACATGTGGCTCAATTTACTAAACCTGACTCCCTAGGAGGAGGTACTATCCTACCAAAGAAGTGGGACCCATGCTGCTTCTGATTTGCATTCCTGCTCATCTTATCTGGAATTCCTATCACCTGGCTTGCTCCTCACCCCTGCCACAGAGACCTTTTCTGTTGAGCCCCTAGGGAATGACATACCACATTCCTCTTAATTTTTAATTACAGTCTCATCCTTGCTGCTGCTGCTGCTAAGTCGCTTCAGTCGTGTCTGACCCTGTGCGACCCCATAGATGGCAGCTCACCTGGCTCCCCCATCCCTGGGATTCTCTAGGCAAGAATACTGGAGTGGGTTGCCATTTCCTTCTCCAGTCTCATCCTTAAGGCATTTTAAATGATTACTTACTTCCAGACATATATGTATAAAACCACTCTGATGTCTTACCTGGCATCTTTTAAGTTTGTGACTTGCCAAATGAACTTTTTCTTAGTCTACTGTCTGATTTTGGAGCACACATCTCTTTTGTTCTATCAATAAAATATGGCTCTTGCCTATTTTGGAAGTCAAGGGATGAACACAGATTTGCATCCTCAGTGGGGTTCTGGCCTCTGCCTGAAGCAATGACTCTCTCAGCCCTATGTTGGAGGGTGTGGGGAACAATGATTAAACTTTGGAATTCTCCAGAGAATAAGATACATTAACTCAGGAGCTTCTCCTTAAACTCTAATCACACAGCCAAACTTGATTGAAAAGTGAAAGTAGCTCAGTTGTGTCCAACACTTTGTGACCCCATGGACTATATAGTCCATGGAATTTTCTAGGCCAGAATACTGGAGTGGATAGCCTTTCCCTTCTCCAGGGGATCTTCCCAACCCAGGGATTGAACCCAGGTCTCCCGCATTGCAAATGGGTCTGAACCACAAGGGAAGCCCCAAACTTGATTAAATGTAATTAAAATGTTTAAATTATACAACTTAAATTCGGAAACAAGAGGGAATTCAGTGTTGAAGAGCTGAGTGGAATTTGAAATTCTTGTGTCCCAAGGTGTTATCAGAACCAGAAATATACCTTAGAGGCAAAAGTTATATGTCTATAAGTGGAGATGAAATATTAGTGTGGCCTTGAACTTGTAGGGAGGCTGTGAAAAGTTAGATGAGAGGTTGGGAGAATTAGTGTAAGAGAGTGTCTGGCTTTTATTCTGGGAGACCAGTATGTGGGCTGAAACTTGCCCTGTTCCATGAGAGTAATGTGAGAATTTGGAATCCAGGCCTGCATTATGCATGGGGATGGATGTGAATTCTTACAACCAGACACAAGAAACTACCTTAAAAATAGGCAAAACTTACAAAGACTCAAGCCGGGAAAAATACTAAGCTGATTTATGGGGAGACTTCCTCATCAGGATATATGTGTGGACTACCTGTTCAAAGAGATTAAGAAAGGAATCAAGCCTATAGTACAAAATAAACATTTTGAAAATTACCAGACATAAGGGAGAGAGAAATATTGCACAAAAAAACAGATAAAAGACATTAGTAAAATTAATGTATTTAACAGATATTTAGAAAGTAAAATTGAGAAGACTCACGGATCAGTTGGCTATGGAGTTCAGGTAGAAAAAGATGTCAAGGGTGATAGTAAGCATGCATCATTTGCTAGGGTAGGAGACACTCAAGGCAGATCAGGCTTAGGTGCTCAATTTTGAACTGATTGAGTGTGCGATGACTTTGAGACATACAAAGGTAGCTGTCAGTACAGCTGGGCTTAAAAATTTAGATCTGAAAGATCTCTAGAGCTAAGGCTCAAAAAACACTGGGGAACCTTGCCCTAGAGAATCACATTCACACTGATGGGTAGAGATCTAATATGGAGCTATGTCATTATAAAGCTAAAATACCTGAAACTTTTATGTAGGAAAAAATATACAAAGAAGTTCAGAAGAGGGAGAGGTCACTTCTGGCTGGTGCAATCAGCAAAGACTTCATGAGGGAGGTGTCTTGTGGCCTGCTTCTTCAGGTTGAAACATTTTAGTCCCTTCAGCTCCTCTTGATATGACCAGAAGGGGTCACCTTCAAGACCTACATCAGTGGGGTCAGCATAGCGCCCTTTTCTACCTGGACTATCCAGGTCAGCCTCGTCCTGAATTTAAGGCTCTTCCTTAATGTCTGTTCTTGTCCACATTCCACACCTTCCTGCTGCTTGTCTAGCCCAGGGGGCAGTTTTATCTGCGCATTCATCATACTCCCCACAGAGCATGCCCTCAGTACGAGGTGAACAGCCTGACATAGGTCCTTGAGGGGTAGACTGAGAAGAGATTTGCTGCATGGGAAGGGCCCTTCCAAGCTAGTCATGACATGACTGGACCAACTGGTCTCAGGATGCAATGCTCACATATCGGTAAAGGAGGGGACAGAAGTCCACACTAACCCTCTCTGAGCTTCAACTCCCTCTATTATGCATCCACAGGATTCTGAGTATATTAGGATCTCTAATGTCTTGAGGAAAAGAAATCCAAGTCAGCCTGTCCCAGTTCCATGTGTTGACGTTCCAAGTGAGGCATTCTGTCTGCTGAGGGACTCCTTCCAGTGTGTAGAGGAAGGTGCAAGTTCTGTTGGAGCCATGAATGACTCTGAGTCATGAGAAGTGGCTGCCCTTCTCAAGGCACTTGTGTGCCCTCCTCCTCGTACAAATCGGACCAGGGCCCTCCTGCCCCCACTGCTCCCTAGCCCTTGTCCCCACATGGCAGATGTGGGAAAGCAGCAGGCTTGAAGCAGAGGAGGTTCTGGCTGTGGCGGGCAGTGTCACAGCAACCCCAGTCAGTGATCACAGGGTCACCTGGGTTAGAAGTCTAGGTCTCACTGTCGAGGACAGGAGTAGGAAGGTGAAGTGGCAAAGATGGTCTGAAGGTGCTCATGATTTTCTCACAGTCTGTGGGGGAGGGGAGGATGGCAAGGCTGTCCCTAAATGCCAAGGATGAGGCATAGGGATGGAAGCGGAGGCTCCTGGGCAGCTGCTCCAGAGCGCTTCACTACAATGGGGAGAAAAACCAATCCCTTGGACACATTCACTGGCAACTCCCTAAGAAGTCATTGCTATAGCCCTTCCCAGATGTCTGAGAAACCACCGTCCACATATGGCCACTTCCCAGGCTGTGGCACAGCCAGGGGGCTAAGCAGGCCCACTCGTGCGTCTGTCACCATAGACCCTGGTTGTGTCCCACCTCTCAGCAACTGACTTTTGCCTTTTTTCAAGCAGGGGAAAAGCACCTTCCTAATTAATCTAAGTCTTGAAGGACCCTGTTGACGCTGCATTTACATGACTGAGGAAGGGTACATACATGACTTCTAGTTGGAAATTTTCTGTCAGAGCCCACATTGAGGAGCAGCCAGAGCCTTCTTTGGGTTAAGAAATGACAGAGGGATTTGAGCTTCCATGTGATAAAGAGTATGATTCCATTTTTGATGTTTGACTCCTCACTCCAGCTTTACTGAGGTATAATTGATATGAGAAGCTATATGTAATCAATAAATACAAATAGGCGAGTTTGAACACATGTATACACTTTTGTTATCTTCACCACAGCCCAGGCAATAAACATTTTCATCACTTCCCCACATTTTCTTGTGTCCTTTTAGGGTGTGTGTGTATGTATATATGTGTGTGCATAACAATGTTTAACATGAGATATTTAGCCTCTTAACAAAATTTACTTTATTGTTAATTATAGGCACTCCATTTTACAACAGGTCTCTGGAACATATTCATCTTGTGCAACTCTATGTGAAAGTAAAAGTGTTACTTGCTCAGTTGTGTCTGACTCTTTGCTGACTGTAGCCCACTAGGCTTCTTTGTCCATGGAATTCTTCACGNTTACTTTATTGTTAATTATAGGCACTCCATTTTACAACAGGTCTCTGGAACATATTCATCTTGTGCAACTCTATGTGAAAGTAAAAGTGTTACTTGCTCAGTTGTGTCTGACTCTTTGCTGACTGTAGCCCACTAGGCTTCTTTGTCCATGGAATTCTTCACGCAAGAATACTGGAGTGGGTAGCCATTCCCTTCTCCAGGGGATCTTCCCTACCCAGAGGCTGAGCCTGAATCTCCTGCATTGCAGGTGTATTCTTTACCGTCTGAAGCCACCAGGGAAGCCCAGAACATGCAGTATATGTCATTCCATGCCTGGCTTATTTCGCTGAGCAGAATGCCTTACAGGTGCATCCATGTTATTCCAAGTAGTAGGATTTCATCCTTTTTTAAGGCTTAATAATACTCCAGCCTTAAAAATAAGTATTCACATTTCCTTTATTTATTTACCTATTGATGGATATTTGAGTTGTCTCCATTTTTTGGTTATTGTGAATAATGTTGCAATAATTATGGGAGTTCAAATATCTCTTTGAGATCCTGATTCCAAAGCTTTTAGATATATGCCCAGAAGGGAGAATACTAACTCATTTGACACACTCATTCAGGACTAACAGTTCCTCACAAAGGAGCCCACAAACAGGTATACCATTGCTCCACACACAGCATAAGATCCTTCCACTTTGGTTAAGTTTCTCAAAATTATTTAGGAGGTCAAGGGTTGCTGCACCTCTGACACAATCAAGAAACAACAATTGACCCTTTCAGCACTTATAACATTAAAAAAGCCAACATCTTTGAGGCATTTTTGGTTCTGAAAGCAATGTATAATGTGTTTACAAATTTTACTGAAGCCCATTTCTGCTACAAAGCAGCCCAGTCTGTATGTGGCCCCTTACAAGACTGTCCAAATCACAATACAACAGGCACTCCTATTAGTGTCCCCAGACTCTCCTTCACTGTAGAGACTTTAGCAAACTTCCTGCAGGTCTCTAAGAGTCTCTGGAGCCCCATGGCCAAAAGTCGCCCATGAATTATTGATGTAAATTGTCCTCTGCTGACCTCATGCTATATGCCATTAGAGCAACATATGGCAATTGCTGCTTGCATCACAAGACTTCCTGGAAAAACAGACTCTCACAGGTTCCAGGCCTATCCTTCACACCTAGCAGTTCATCATTCCTTATGTCATGCAAACACCACCTGAATGTTTGGTATGGCTGCTGAGGCCTCCTTTCTAAAATAAAAGCCTTTATAAAGCTTTGAGCACAGAATCTGGTCCAAACAATACTCAACAAAGCTTTTACTGTTATTATTACTTGACCAAGGTCATAGACATAACCAGTATTCCCCAGCCAGTGCCTTTTTCTCCTCCAAGCACCCCTAGCAAGGACTCCTTCCCAGAGACCATGGGACAACTTCAGATACAGGGTTCAAATCCAGAGAGTTATGCATCTGTATATTTTGTTGCACAAGAGGAAGTTGTGGTCCCATCAGAACCTTTATGTTCAACACATTACTGACTTTACCAGGACATTCATTGCATCACGTTGAGAGCAGCTGGATTCCTTAGTCTCTGTCAGGTACCAAGTACCTGAGCACATCTATGCAACTGGGAGGAGAGTGGCAGAGGGAAGACTGGAAGGACAGTTTATATATTTTGTAGGTTCTGTGTAGAAAAAAGTTGAATATTTAACATAACCGAAAATACAATTAGAAATATAAATCATATATATACATAGCTATCTGTCTCAATTGGCTCCCATGATTACTCACTCTAATTTCCAGAGCTCTGATCATGATCAATTATACTTCTTGATTAGACTATGTAGTTTTAAGGAAGGAAGATAATTGAGTAGGCCTGACATACCAGACCACCTGATCTGCCTCTTGAGAAATCTGTATGCAGGTCAGGAAGCAACAGTTAGAA
>SJYA01011942.1:0-12184 GCA_006410615.1 Neotragus moschatus
TCATACTGTTCATGGGGTTCTCAAGGCAAGAATACTAAAGTGGTTTGCCATTCCCTTCTCCACTGGACCGCATTCTGTCAGACCTCTCCACCATGACCCGCCCGTCTTGGGAGGCCCCACATGGCATGGCTTAATTTCATTGAGTTAGACAAGGCTATGGTCTGTGTGATTAGATTGACTAGTTTTCTTTGATTATGGTTTCAGTGTGTCTGCCCTCTGATGCCCTCTAGCAACACCTACTGTCTTACTTCGGTTTCTCTTACCTTGGACGTGGTGTATCTCTTCACGGCTGCTCCAGCAAAGCGCATCCGCTGCTCCTTACCTTGGACGAGGGGTATCTCCTCACTGCCACCCGTCCTGACCTTGGATGTGGGGTTGCTCCTCTCAGCTGCCGCCCCGGATTGATGGATTTTAGGGAGTTATTATAAATGAGTGTGTCTTCATGGTCCTTTATCATATTCATCCATATAGTTGAATAATATGACTGCATTGGAAATTTATAAGCATCTTTCTCATGGAGCAGGTCTAGATAGATAGCCCATGAATTAGAGGTGTTAAAAATTAAGAGAAACTGTTTAATATCTTCCTAACTCACCCACATGGGGCTGTTAATTTAATCTAGGGGATGACAGACCACGGCCCAGAAATTTTATTGGCACACAAGTACTCACACTCCATATTGTTTACCACTGCATTCATGGTGGTCTTTAATAGAAGGTTGCCTCTGATGTAGCTGTTCACAAAGAGCAGAATAAGGCCTCTGCAGTGTGTTCAGTGGCCCAGAAAGGAGGGGGCATCAATCTTCTCTATCCTTCAGTTTCTCAACAAGGTATTCTGTCTGAAATGGATGCAGCTGATACCAGATTTGCTGTCAGTGACTCCTGGATCTCCACCAAGGCTCCTGTCTGTGGAAAAAGTCAGAGACTCAGTCTGTTCTCAGAACATCATCACCAGGAAGGACATGGCAGCTGTTACTGGTCCACCTCATCACCAAGGCTCCCTCTACAATGGGCTGGGGTGTTCTGATCTGTTGTCCCATCTGAGTCATGCTTTTTAATGCACACACGGCCTCCTCCCCCTGCCCTACACACACCCCACTCACCTGCTCCTCTGTTTACTTGTCCTCACCTCCTTGGATGGACTTCCTTCTTGTCAGTTGCTTCCTCCTAACACAAACACAAACAAAAAAACAGGCATCATTGTTTGAGCAGGCTGAAGTATATTATCCAAAATATACTATCAGTCCAGTCTTACAGAGAAAGAACATTCTAAACCAACATATTTGCACAATATATTTCTACAGTAAAGTTATGACAGGATTTCTTAGTGAATTCCCCTTGGCTGTTTGACTTACCAAAATAGCTTTGCAAAATGATTTATGATGATCCTAATAGGGTCAGTGTGTTTAAAAAACACTTGCATAAATCTGGGAGCTTACAGAGCTATAGTGCTTTGATTGTGGGAACTTGGATTTGTGAATGTCACCAGTCCCAGGTTTCAGTACAAAAGGCCCCCTGCCCACCACTTTCGCCTCTTGTTTTCCTCAGTTTTGGGGGGCTAGACAAGGGACTGTCAAAAGCTTGCTTTCTTAGTGGCATCCTTCCTAGAATCTTAACTATTACAGACAGTTCTCTGACCCAGTCATGTCTGACTCTTTCCGATGCCATGGACTGCATCATGCCAGGCATCCTTGTCTTTCACCATCTCCCAGAGCTTGCCCAAACTCATGCCCATTGGGTCTGTGATGCCATTCAGCCATCTCATCCTTTGATGGCCTCTTCTTCTGCCCTTGATCTTTCCCATCATCAGGGACTTTTCCAGTGAGTTTTCTCTTCACATCAGATGACCAAAATACTGGAGCTTCAGCATCAGTCCTTCCAGTGAATCAGTCTTGATCTCTCTTAATATTGACTGGTTGATCTTGCTGTCCAAGGGACTCTTGGGAGTCTTTTCCAGCACCCCAGTTCGAAAGCATCAGTTCTTTGGTGTTCTGCCTTCTTTATGATCCAGATCTCAAAACCATACGTGACCACTGGGAACACCATAGCCTTGACTATATGGACCTTTGTTGGCAGAGTAACGGGTCTGCTTTTCAACATGCTGTCTAGGTTTGTCATCGCTTTCTTGCCAAGAAGCAATCATCTTCTGATTTCATGGCTGCAGTCACCATCCACAGTGATTCTGAAGCCCAAGAAAAGGATATCTGTCCCTACTTCTACCTTTTCCCCTTTTTGCCATTCAGTAACAGGGCCAGATGCCATGATCTTAGTTTTTTAATATTTAGTCTTAAGCCAGCTCTTTTCATTCTCCTCCTTCACTCTCATCAGGAGGCTCTTTCATTCCTCTTTGCTTTCCCATTAGAGTGTATCATCTGCATATCTGAGGTTGTTGATGTTTCTCTCACCTATCTTGATTCCAGTTTGTAACACATCCAGCCTGGCATTTCTCATGATGTGTTCAGCATACAGATTAAATAAACAGGGTGACAGCAGACAGCACTGTTGTATGCCTTTCTCGATCTTGAACCAGTCGGTTGTTCCATAGGGGGTTCTAACTTGCTTCTTGACCTGCACATAGATTTCTCAAGAGATAGGTAAGATGATCTGGTATTCCCACATCTTTAAGGGCATTCCAGTTTGTCACAATCTACACAGACAAAGGCTTTAGCGTAGTCAGTGAAAGAGAGAGATTTTTCTGAAATTTCCTTGCTTTTTCTACAATCCAGCAAATGTTGGCAATTTGACGTCTAGTTCCTCTTTCTTTTTTAAAGGATTACAATAGTACAATATACTTATTGGAGATATTTGTAAACAGAGGAGGTGGAAAACACTTCATGATCTCAACACTCAAAGACTTTAATTTAGGGTTCTCTCTACTTAAGCACCTAAAAGCTATGTTTAACTTAACATATCCACCAAGATGTCCCTGGTGTCTCAGTGGTAAAGAATCCACCTGCTAATGCTGGAGACACAGATTTAATCCCTGGGTTGGGAACATCCCCTGGAGAAGGAAATGGCAACCCACTCCAGTATTGTGGCCTGGGAGGTCCCATGGACAGAGAAGCCTGGTGGGTTACAGTCCTTGGGGCTGCAAAAGAGTTGGACATGACTTAGGGACTAAAAAACAGCAACAGTCCGCAACAGAACCCCCAGTTCCCTCATTTTCAACTACACCCCATCCTATAGAAATACTGAATGACAGCTGAATAGGAAATCTGAAAATAAGGTTTTTTCTTTTTAATGAAAACAAAAATACTGTATTGTTGTGGCAGTTTCAACTGATTTATAGCTGTTCTCATTGATGTTTATTAACTCCATTTTTTAGAGTAATATTAATATGTATGTACTCAAAGGTTTCCATAGCAGAACAGGTTCACTTTTAATAAGTACATTAATCTACCTATTTTGAAATAGAGCTCATTACTCTGCATCCATGACAGCATGCATTGAGACTGCAGAGTAGACTTGTTTTTCCTGTCCACATCCTTTGATTTATTCTGTCGTTACAAGAACACATATAATCCAGACACAGGAAGATGGGGGAGGAGGTGATGGCTGGATACACACACAGCAGTTTTTCAAGAACAAGCACTTTAGTTAATCCTCCAACAAGCCCTGCTGCTGCTGCCGCCGCTGCTATCAACATGCCTGAAGTTTTCCCAATCTTGTATGCTAGGTCATGTGACGCTTATGTTTTCACAGAGTCAAATGATTCATTCTTACAAATTATCAAAAATCCAGCATTGATACATTTTTATTGTTTAATTTTGTTTTTTTGCAAAAACATTCCTAGGTATTCCTTGATCCTGATGATAGTAGGCTATACTGTACACAGAAATCTCCAAGTATCTCCTAAAACGATAATGGGAAAATTTCTTAAAATATGTACAATTTAGCTATTTTAAGAAAAACTTGAGCTATATTAACCAAATACCTAAAATGTTACCTATACTAGTTAGGAATAAAAGTGATTGCATGTGGGGGAATTCCCTGGTGGTCCAGTGGTTAGGACTTGGCACTTTCTTTGGTGTTGCCCGAGTTCAGTCCCTGGTTGGGGAATTGAGATCCCACAAGCCACATTGTGAGGCCAAAAAAAAAAAAAAAAAAGTGATTGAATGTGCATATGTAACATATGGAATTTCTCTCCCTGAACACCAAATCCACTGAAACTAGCTGGGACGATTCTCCATGCTTTACCTCTTCATTTCTCCCGCCCATTTGAACAGACTGGTGCACTGCCGAGGGGCAGCACATGCCTTTGAAATTTAAAATGCTCTTCCTCAGTAGGAAGTTCTCATCTTAGAATTATTATAGCTGGATGGGCTTGAATTATACTATTATTCAGACCTGGAAAGAAATGCTAAAGCAACGTGTCCTGTATGGCTCAGAAGGCTGTTGCTGCAAGTGGACAGCCATCTTTTTAACAGCCATCTCTCCAGAAGAAAGAGTATTTCATTTTAAATTGGTACAAGTACAGAATCATTTCTAGCTGCCCTGACTGAAATGCACCAATGAAAGACATTATGAGATAAATATTGAGTACTCCACTAACACTGCACTAAGAATCCAGGGTCACTGTGTCTGGAGTCAGATATTAGTGAGAGTTTGTCCTTTTACAGAAGTGGAACTATATCTCCTGGTCTTGCAAGTGACTGCTTGCTGGGTGCTGCCAGGTTCGTGGTGTGCAAACCAGCCAAATAGCATGTGCTAGAGAGCAGTGTTCTGTGAACTCTGGAAGCCTCACTATGTCGGAGATTGGTCTCCTTAGGGTTACGGGATAGGGCCAGGATGTAACCCTTGCAGCTGCAGGAAAAGGTAAACGCTTGCTCCTAATTTTCTCTTGTCTCTAAACATGTCCTGAAGTCCCAGATTGGGTTTAAAAACACTACAGAAAATTCCTTGATAACAAGAAAAAAGGACAGAAGCAGCAAAATGCTCACACAGGGCCTGATCCTTCTGGTCTTTATTCATTGTTTCCTGGAGTTGAGCTTGGCTGCTGCTTCGCACCCTCCCAGTACTTCTCCACTTTCCAGTGTGGCTTCAGCCTGGCAGCTCTGGTAAAGCTGCGCTAATGTTCTCACGTTCTTGCCCTTCTCAACTTGGCCATATTTAACAATGTTGACCTGCTTTGCCTCTGCAAGAGTCTGCCATGAGTTCTGGTAGCCACTGGTTTCACAATGCTGTATGTTTCTGTTTAGCACTCTCATTTCTCCCAGAGTCCTTGCTTTGCTCTTGGCTCTCAGATGTGGATTTAATAATAGCTGTCATCTGTGGCATGTTTTTAGTGCTGGCCACTGTGCTAACTAACTTAAAAGTACACATCATTTTATCCCTTGGACAACAATGTGAACTATTCCGATTCTAGTTTTACAGATAGGGTGTGTGTGCATGCTCAGTCGTATCTAACTGTTTGCAGCCCCAGGACCTGAAGCCATCAGGCTCCTCTGTCTATGGAATTTTCCAGGCTAGAATACTGGAGTGGGTTGCCATTTCCTACTCCAACAGATAGGGTAACTGAGGCATAGTCATTAGTTCATTTATTTTATGCACAAAGGAGGAAAAGATAATTGTAAGATCTTCCCAGCTTCTAAAACTAATTGGTTTGAATTAGAAATTCAAATATGAAATTAATTTGAATTCCTTTTTTGTCATAATTATTAAGAAAGGCCTTTAAATTTATATTTATAGGATATACATATTCAACTTTCCACATCCAGGTATCTCAAAAAGGAAAGTTTAATCACAGCTAAATAGAACAACATCACGTTATAGTGTTTTTCTCTTTCCAGCTTTATTCCTAAAATTTATTGATCTTAGCTGTCCAAAGTTCTTTTTATTATTTAAATTGCTAACTGAAGACTTAATATCCCCAAAGACTCAAGTGAAATTTCAGTAGCTAGAACTGAATCAGAAAGAGCAAGGTCTAAAGACTTGATTAAAAAACATAGGAAACAGGTTTTCCAAGTGGAGTATGTGATGTTCTACATGTGCTCCCATCCCCACCTGTACTTCCTCTGAATCACATCTCTCTCTCTCAGCCGAGCTCAAAAGCCACGTCTGAGAATCCTCAGGTTTCGCCTCCTCGTCTTCATGGCTGCTCTTTCCTGATTGTAGCCTTCAGTCCGTACTTTGCCGTTTTGCATCTGATGAACTGCATCATAAAATGTTCCCATTATTTCACTGTCTTACCTCCCCTTGCAGCTTACACAAGTATGACTTTGGGGGTCAGGTACTATGTCATATTTCTTTGGTAAACCCCCTTGGATGTACTGTGGAACACTTGTGACCTCTTGCTTAATATACATAGGAGAAGATACATACCGCAGTAGGTAACTTTCCTGAATTCTCACAGTAAGAGTTAATGGACATTATTAGATTTTAACTTTACTGCAAGGCTAGATAGTTTCAAGTGAATGGGCCTAATTCCAACAGTGAAAGAAAGGAACCTGTTTTCTTACATCTACTGAAAGAAGGAAGGCTCCTTCGATTGAAAAATTCTTGTTAATGAAAGAAAAAGGTAAATGATACAATTCAATTTTGAATTGTAGCCCTACACTCTTCAGTTTGGTGCCTATCAAATCAGTACACTTGCCAAAGCAGAACTGGGAAAGAATGGTTTTTCATGCAAGGTTGGTGGTTTTAAAAAGCAGCAAAATACCGTAAAGCAATTATCTTCTAATTAAACATTTTTTAAATAAAGCAGTGTTGATGATAAGCCAGGAAATAAGACACTGCTACTAGTACAATTTCTCAACTGGCCCTCAGCTCCAAGAATCAAGGAAGAGAATTTTGATATGACAAAGATCTTACATGCTTGTTTAACTCAATGAAACTAAGCCATACTGTGCAGGGGCACCGAAGATGGACAGGTCATAGTGGAGAGTTCTGACAAAACGTGGTCCACTGGAGGAGGGAATGGCAAACCACTCCAGTATTCTTGCCGTGAGAACCCCATGAGTAGTACAAAAATAACTTAAGATAGGCCTGCTCAAAAAACAGCTGAAACCACATTTAGCTGCTGATGGAATATAGCAATGAGACAGCAGAGACATCAGAACACCATTTGCATGAATACATAAAAAATGAAGGTTGGACTATACTCTCAGATCTTGTCCAAATATATTCATTCCACTTGCTTTTCTATTTTCAGATCTTTATTTAGAACTGGCCATGTCTTCACCATTCTGTAGGTGTTTCTAATGTTGGTAGCCTCTAATGTGTTCCAGAGTAGTGCCTTTCAAAGTCTTGACTGCAGTCCACAGTAAGAAGTTGCACAATCCATGATATGTGTATCTGATAATTCCATTTAAAAATGCTGGCTATGACATCAAATTACTTGCACACCTCACTACCAGGATGCTGTCTTTTCTCTTGTTGGGACCATTAATGGTTTCAATTTCTGTTCTAAAAGTGCTCATCAGCCCTGCCATGGGCTCTTGTCAAAGTACTTAAGAGTCTCATTTTCTGTCTGACTGCTTCTATCTTCCAGGGCCTAGACCTTTCCTAATAAAGGATGAAGAAGACACAGTTGTAAAAAAGTTATTTTAAATGATGATAAGTGAGCTTCAGCTTATAGGAAGTAACTGACATAGGACTTCTGTTCTTTTTATAAAAAACATAGCTTGGACTGAGTTGCTGCAATTTGAAGACTGTAGACTATTAACTTACAGAAGTGGAACGTGGCAAGTACAAACATGTTTTCACATGTGTTTAGGAAATACAAAATATTTACTTAAATCACTATCAAAAGCATTATACAAAATACTTAGCAATTCAAAGTACTGCAATGTTTATCCTCTCACAGATTAATTCTAAAGAAAAAATTTTATCATTTCAAGGGAGGTAACACAACTCTTGGTAAGAATTATAAACTGAGTTTATTCGAGCTCCGGGGCCTCCTCATTCTCCAAGGCCTCCACCATCAACAGCTCAAACCGATTGCTTCCTTCATGCCAACTCCTAGCATTCAGCGTGGTTCCCACTCTGTTCTCTGACCAGCTGATACCTGATTTCTTCTGCTTTCTTCTTTTCGAATTTAATTTAACCTTTGGTAGGAATAGTTCAGCAGGGGCACAGGATCTTGTGGCATTGAACAGATTTTCGTAGAGTTGCTGGGCCTCAGGACACAAGCGCAGGAGGCTCTCCACCGAGGCCGACGTCAGTAGTTGTTGGCACAGACCGTGCACCAGGCTCCCACTGTACAGTCTGCTCAGGGAAGAGGAGAGGGTATCATTACAGTCGAGGCTCCTGCCCTGGGACAGCTGTCACTAACGTGGCTTCAGCGGATGCATCAAATACTGAGGGCACTGCTTCTATATTATCATTATTACTTACTTAAGGATAATCTGTTTCTTGAAAGAAGGAACTGAATTGTTACAAAGATTACTTCTTGGCTGGTGATACTTAGAACTTTTGATCTACGAAGTAAATGATAGGTGCTTGCTGGTTCTGCAACTGGCCCCAACTTGAGCAGGCCTCAACACTTCAAAACAAAGGAGTTAAAATGCCTCTGATTGAACAGATAGGTAGGCTGTTGAAATACAAGAAAATTCAGTTGCATCATTTGTGAGGTCATTAGTTCACTTGGATTAAAAACTCCACAAATATAAGCTGAGATGAACTGGAAGCCACAGATTTAATATTAATATACAGCTTACTGCCAGGGTTGATTGGTACGTTAGCAACTGATGGAGAACCACCATTCACTTAGTATAAATCATCACTTAAAGAGCCTTTGATGCTGAGATGCAGGAACAACTCTCCCGCTGAAATCACTATTAAGGGAACTGTTTCTGCTGTTTGACTAGATCTGTGGTCACTAGAGAGGATCCAGTCAAGGATGGCCAAAATTATTAAAGGAAAGGAATAAAGAATCCATAGGTCAAAGGGCAATTAATCTTATTTGGTAGAAAGTTCCAGGGTGTATTAATGTAATAGGGGCCTGGCTGGGTTGGCAGGTTTGTGTGGCCACCTGCGATTGCTGGGGGTCCGTGGGGGCAGCTGAGGCCCAGGTGCTGTCAAGCTGGCAGGCCTGATGGGCCGACGTGCTGGCAGCAAGAGCTTCAGCACTGCACTCATGAAATGGGAGGGGCAGGCGCCTGGCCCTCAGCACAGGAGAGGTAGCCAGATGGTTAGAGGTCCTGCTCTGTCAACAGTCAGGGTCACAGGGGTGCCAGGACAATGTGAGGACAGGCAGATTGTGGTATTCTCCGAGTCCCAGGCTAAGGACTGGCTGGGCAGGGTCTGGGGACCTGGTCCTGAGTACACTGGCAGCTGAGATCTGCTTCTTGAGCCAGGCCTGGGTGGGAGGACCGACTGGGTGCTGGACGAGTGCTCCTGGGCAGGGGACTGGCCCACACGAGGACCCTCTGCTCTTAGCCAGAGCCTGGACCTCAGAGGATGAAAGTCAAGCCTTGGGACTTTGAACAAGTAAAATGAGGGGTAATGCCATCGCTTTGCTTAAGGAATTAGGTGTTAAAAGCCGCAAGAAAGCAAGGAAACAGAATTTAATGCCTCTCCTTCCCTTTCTCAAAACAGAGAATAACAACTGTTTTGTTACAAGTGTACAGGGATATCAGGACCTGACCAAGAACAAAGGATCTGACACCAAGAAGTTTGCAACAACTAACCGTGCCCTCTCTCACTTTCCTACAAAAAGGCTTTGCTGAAAGCTTTTGGGGGAACTTTGGGTTTTTAAGTTCACAAGCCACCCATCTCCTTGCATGGCCCTGCAATAAACCCTTCTCTGCTCCAAACTCCAATATTCTGGTATTGTTTGGTCTCACTGTGTGTCAGGCACACAGACTTACCTTCAATAACATTAACAACAGTCTTACTGCTAGGAAGCTTTGAACTTGAAACATTTCAAGTCATACCAGCATACATGAAATGCCTCCATATAAAACTAGTTTATTCAACAAATACGTGAGTACTTACTGAATGTCAGACTTTGGGGCTATAATAGTAAACACAGCAAACAACTCCTTAGCCCTCCCAGGGCTTATAATCAAGTGCAGAGATATATGTAACTTCAGGTCTATTTTCTAATCATCTCCCTTTTGTCTTTCTCACTCACTCCCTCAAATTTATACAAATCACTCAGATGTCCAGTCTGTTGATCCTACCACCCTTTTTACTGGCCCATACCCTACTGCTAGCCTTTCCTTACATATTTTACATTCCACAGTCAAATGTTAAGCTACTTCCTAGCATGCAAGCTGTCTCTCCCTTCTACGTACTTGTCTGGCGAAACAAAAGCCCCAGACAAAAAAATCCACATAAGCATCTAACAGTCACATCACTAAAAACTCTGTTGTCACAGAGTTTTTAGATGTTTTGCTCACTACACCCTAGCACAGAGTAAACATTTACTATCTGAATGAATGAATGAATGAATGATAATATGCCAAGGGGTAAGAACGGAGAAGGCAATGGCACCCCACTCCAGTACTTTGCCTGGAAAACCTCTGGACGGAGGAGCCTGGAAGGCTGCAGTCCATGGGGTCGCTAAGAGTCGGACACGACTGAGCGACTTCACTTTCACTTTTATGCATTGGAGAAGGAAATGGCAACCCACTCCAGTACTCTTGCCTGGAGAGTCCCAGGGATGGGGGAGCCTGGTGGGCTGCTGTCTGTGGGGTCGCACAGGGTTGGACATGACTGAAGTGACTTAGCAAAGGGGTAAGAAATGAAAGTACAAAGACACAGAAGAGCAGCAGGACTACAGAGACTGGAAGTAGAGAATATTTCAGTAAGATCATCAGAAAAAGCCTTTATACTGTGATATCTGAAAGAAATGAGGGGAAGAGTTATCCTCTACCAACAACTGCCCCTTACCTTTACTTTAAGGAATTGATTTTTGTTTTTAATTTGGAAAGCTTTAAAAAAAAATCATGGAAACTTTCTTTGGAAATATGGAAATAATATTTTTTAAACGTAGCATTATAGTTCTTCGGGTATAACAGGGATCCAAGACCAATTATACTAAATTTGGTTTTGTTAAAAAATCTTTGCTTTAAATGTAAATAGAACTTTGCCATGTGGCCACCTGAACGGGCTTTCTGGTACTTACCGAGTTAGGTCTGGCTCTGGAAGAGGCGTGGACAGCAGTTGGTTGAGATACAGCCCCATCTGCAGGCAGCACTGCCACTGGCAGAAGACGTGAGCTGTGTCCAAGTCCAGCCGGGTGCCTGGTGGCGGCTTCACTCTCTGAAGCTCTTCATACAGCGTCTCAGCACCACCGCCCCACACAGCTTTCTCCTCTAGATAAGAGACACAGCCAAAGGGCAGTATTTCCAAAAACACTGTATCATCTTGTAATATTTTTCCATACATAAAACTTCAATTTCATAAAGAAAACTAGTTTAAATAACCAAAATGCTTTTCTTTTCTGGCTCTTAGCTATTTTCATGTAAATGAAAATGTAAAGCCTTTCGACATATAAACTGAAATATTTATACTGAGATGCCTTTTTAGTGACAACCTAAGCTTATTCAACCCCAAATTCTTTACTTTTCCTTAAAATAGTATCTCTTACTCTGATCTACTACCTGACCTTAAACACATCTGCATTTGAACTCTCCAAACCCTATATCTGTCTCTGAAAAATACCAATTACTATGGAAAAATCCCACTCTCTTTACTATGCTCTTTCACTAAATTTCCCCAAAGAAACAGTCGTGTGTTCAAAACACGCTTTAACTTCTGTTTCACAGGGGAAAAAAACAAAAGTAAGACTCTTAGAGGATCTGGCAAGTCATCCACCTGCACAGTGTTGAAGGAAAAGCAGCAACCACCCCAGGAGACCTGCCTGTGCCCAGGTCCACACACAGCCTGCCTTCCAGACCAACTTGGAAAGGAGGAAAAGGAGGCCCACCTTTCACCAATGAGCGAGCAGCAAGGCACTGAGCCTGCCTGGGTGGGGGTGGGGGTCCACATTCCTAAAAGAAAACAAACAGACCCTTGACACATCCCTTCTATTGGACTCAGGTAAAAACCTAATAGGCTGGTGCTCGGACAATCTTCTTAAACTATGTTTATACTCAGTGAGGGGAAACACCCCAACTTCTGTCCTAATTGATAGCAGGCTGGAACTAACTTGCTTTGCAATAGTCCCTTCTGACAGGCTCTCACATTCTGGGGTTTCCTGGAGTCTGTGTTGGCTCACTGTTTCATGAACTTAATTT
>SJYA01011943.1:0-12189 GCA_006410615.1 Neotragus moschatus
TACTGGAAACAGAATGTCAGAAACTCAACAACTGGCACAGGGCCAAACAACCAGGGCCTCCAGCGACCCTGGGCAGAGAAGGAACTCCTAGGAGAGATAAATGCCCACAGGGCACCAAGAACACACAGAGTGTTGATCACAGGAGTGATCACAAGCTTGGCTGTGCAGGGAATGCCCAGAAGGACAACTGCAAAATGGAGAAGGTCTCTGTCAGCTGGAGAATGAGATCATCGGACATACACTGATTTACTGGCGGGGCCTCAAAGCTCTCAACCCCCCCACCTCCTCAGGCCCCGACTGCACTCTGAACATGACAGCCTCCATTTTCAGTGTACGCTAGAAATGATTTGTCCTGGGTTCGAGTGAAAGTCGGTCAGTCGTGTATAACTCTTTGCATACAGTCCATGGAATTCTCCAGGCCAGAATAGTGGAGTGGGTAACCTTTCCCTTCTCCAGGGGATCTTCCCAACCCAGAGATCTAATCCAGGTCTCCTACATTGCAGGCAGATTCTTTACCAGCTGAGCCACAGGGAAACCCAAGATTATCGGAGTGGGTAACCTATCCCTTCTCCAGGGGGTCTTCCCGACCTAGGAATTGAACCAGGGTCTCCTGCATTACAGGTAGATTCTTTACCAACTGAGCTATGAGGGAAGCCCCTGGGTTCAAAAGCAAAGCTAAATAGGTAGCTGGATCTTTTAAAATAATATTCATAATAAATATATATGGAATAATATATAATATTTATATAATAATAATTAAATTTTATATATACATTAATGCCTTTTCAGTTCAGTTCAGTCACTCAGTGGTGTCCAAATCTTTGCGACCCCATGAATTGCAGCACGCCAGGCCTCCCTGTCCATCACCAACTCCCAGCACTCAAACTCACGTCCATCGAGTCGGTGATGCCCTCCAGCCATCTCATCTTCTGTCATCCCCTTCTCCTCCTGCCCCCAATCCCTCCCAGCATCAGAGTCTTTCCCAATGAGTCAACTCTTCACATGAGATGGCCAAAGTACTGAAGCTTCAGCTTTAGCATCATTCCCTCCAAAGAACACCCAGGGCTGATCTCCTTCAGAATGGACTGGTTGGATCTCCCTGCAGTCCAAGGGTCTCTCAGGAGTCTTCTCCAACACCACAGTTCAAAAACATCAATTCTTTGGGGCTCAAACATACCATTAATTCGAACATAATGCTATAAAACATCAGATCTCTAAATTTACTCTTTCTATACAATAAACTTTTTGAAGAATAACTACATTGTGTCTTAAATAGAAAGGTATTTTTTTTAAGGTGGTTTTTTTTTTGGGGGGGGGGGTGGCGGGGTGGCTTCCCAGGTGGCGCTAGTGGTAAAGAACCCACCTGCCAATGCAGTAGGAGGAAGCGACATGGGTTTGATCCCAGGGTCAGAAAGATCCCCTGGAGAAGGGAACGGCAACCCACTCCAGTGTTCTTGCCTGGAGAATCCCATGGCCGGAGGAGCCTGGCAGGCTACGGTCCGTGGGGTCGCAACGAGTTGGACACGACTGAAGCGACTTTGCACGTTTATTTCTGGCTGCACTGGACCTTCGCTGCTATCACAGGCTTTTCTCTAGTCTCAGCGAGCAGGGGCTGCTCCCTGGCTGCAGTGCTTGGGTTCCTCACTGCGGTGGCTTCTTCGTTGCGGAGCACGCGCTCTAGGTGCTCAGGCTTCAGTAGTTCTGGCGCATGGGCTTAGTTGCCCTGCAGCGTGCTGCTACTACTGCTGCGTCGCTTCAGTTGTGTCTGACTCTGTGCGGCGGGGAACCTATGTCCCCTGCGTTTGGCAGGCAGATTCTTAATAGCTGCACCGCCAGAGAAGCGCGAAAGAGATTGCTTTTGTTTTGCTTTCTTTTTTAACCTCAAAAGACCCACTTACCATTTTCTAGGAGCAGCAGTTCTTATATATATAACATGGCATACTTTTCGCGCGGGTCCATAAGTAGGACTATGCTTTAAAAAATCCTAGCTAACTGAGATTGAATTCCGACTTTGCCTAAAGGATTTCTAAGATGCAGGGTGACGGAGTGAACGATTCAGGACATTGCTGTTGTTTCTCACACCCCAGTGATCAGGGCACAGTCTGCCATTTATAATGATTACCACGTGAGGACAAACAGTGGCAGAGAGCATGTGGCCAGGCCAGTCCTTGGCACAAGCTCCTGATAGAAGAATTGATGAAGCCCATTCATGTGTCAGGCCCTGCCCTTCCCCCCCCCCAGACCCCAGATGCATGGGCTTAGTGGAGGTGGAGATACTGTTAGATCACCTAAAATAGCACTTTCTATCAATTTTCGTATTAAGTGTCTCTCCAGGGATGGTGACCTCCAGCTGTAAGCTGCCCTCCTTTGCTAACTGTAGAACCCAATTTTGCTGACACCTCAGTACTCAAGACCAAATATTGGAGAGAGTTTTGTCGACTTTCATTTAAATCACAGTAGGTATCCAAAAATTGCTTCCCATGGTAGACTGTTATTTTTGATTCTAAACACTGCAATTTTGTTACAAAGAACTTCCAGGGTTATCAATGTCTTTCTAATCTCCTATGTGCTAAAGGGCTTGATAACAGGCGGCTTGTCTCCTATAATGCTTAAACTGCGTGCTCAAGGCTAGGGAGATTTTAAAATTATTTTTCTCCTAGTGTCCCCAAGTACTTGGAGTTTTCATTCTGATTTTTCTCTAAGCTCAAACGTCTACTTAAAAATTTTAAGATTCCACAGGACTCCCTGGAAATTCAGTCGTGTGGTGCATACATGGATTCTGAAACAAAGAAATAACATGTTTGAATGGTTTTCCTAAAACAAGAAGCAGCACCCAAGAAGCACATATTCCTAGCAGTATGGAGCCGGGCTCTGGGAATCTGAGTTGAGGGCTTCACTTGCCATCCCTGAAGACATAACCACCCAGATGATACCTGGGAAAAAGTAGTTTAGTGTTAAAAAGAGCATAACCCTGGTTATACGACCCACTGAACTAACCAAAAGGCACTTGCTCGGGAAAGACATTTTGTAGTCGATTAATAATTTTCTCTCTCTCTTTGAAAAGTGCAAAGCAGCTTATTTCTGGAATTTAAAATTCTTAACTTCAAACAAGATGCACTTTTTGGAAAAGATGCTTTTTTTCTTATCAAAACAGGGACAAGATATGACTTGAGGGTAGAAACAGCAGAGGGGAGGGTGAAAGAGAGAGCCTGTGTGTGCCGGTGAAGAAGGGTTCGTCCATGAAGACAGCCCACCTTCTGGGCCGCCGGCCATTTGCTCTCCGGGGCTCTGCGTCAGAAAGTTCCTGTGCTTCTTCCACCGGGAAGGACAGCTTCACCTGGACCCACGGGTTCTGTGAATCTCAGTTGCTTTTCATTATGGGCATGTTGAGGAGAAATACAGTTCAGAGGATGAGTGAGAGAGAAGAAAAATGGCAAGTACATCGAGATGAACCAGCTTACTGCCTCACAACACTGCCTTCCATTCTTACATGTCGGTTTTCAGGTGTTCTGTCTCTGCAACCGGCGATCTCCCTGGAGACAAGAACAGTATTGTAGATTTCTTGTAGCACCGTCTAGTTTTCTGTGGACATCATATGTGCACATGGCACTGAGTTCGGTGAAGCAAGCTATACTCGGAAAATGAGCCTTCTCCAAAATCTCAAGGACCACTGTTCAGAAAGCTCTTTCTTGTCCAAAATCTTCCATGAAATGAATTAACTTTGCCCACTCGAAACTTGCAGCCAAATCAGCTTCCTTATTTGAGATAGCAGCAGCCAGGCACACTGGGAGAGCAATTTGTAGGTAGGCTATAGACTCACGTTTCCTCATGATATATCCATCATAAAACTGGTGAATAGGGACTTCTCTGGTGGCCCAGTGGCTAACAATCCCAGTGGCAATGCAGGGGATGAGGGTTCAATCCCTGGTTGGGTAACTAAGATCACACATGCCTCCGAACAACTAAGCCACAACTCCTGAAGCCCCTGCGTTCTGGAGACTGCGTGCCACGATCAGAGAATCCACGTACCACAAGGAAAGATCTTTCATGATGCAGCAATCATGATGCAATGATCCCGAGTCCCACAACTAAGACCCTAGGCAGCCAGATAAATAAATACTTTGAAAAAAACAATTAAGCCAATTTAATGAATCAGTTTGGCTCAGTTCAATAATGCAAGTCAACAGCACCTTCTTGGAGAGGTGCCTCTTTATTCACCTAGGAAAGGAGAGGCTGCTCCCCTAGAAAGGATGACTGCAGACGGCGGGGTAGAAAACCAGAGTCCTCTTGGCTCCTGTGGCTCAAGGCAGGCAGGCTCCCAGGGCCACACTCTGTCCAGCACCTCATCTGCTGAAACCCCACCCAACCAGCCTCTTCTCTAACCTCCTCAAGAGGAGGCTGCAAGAGCCACAGTTGAAAACCAAAGTGCCAGCTGCTCATGGGAAACAACCTCTACGTCTAGACCAACAGCCAGAATCAAGTAGCGATTGTCCCTGCTTCCAATGGGAAGAGAAAGAAAGCTTATGTCGTAGAGCTGTGTTCTCAGCCACCATGGGCAATAATGCTGTGAGAGACGTCTGTCAGAAGGAACCTAGGAACCAAACTTCAGAAGTTCACGTTTCTGGGCTTTTTTAGTTCAGACTGTATATATAACGGCCCTTCTCAGTCACTGCTCACGTAGCGAACTGAGTAGTTTCTCTATTGACTTAAGTATGAAAATTTTTAAATTAAAACTTACATTTTGCAAAATAGTTTTCACATTCATTTTCTATGTGTACTATTTCATTATCTTCCAGAACGACCCTATGAGAGAACCATTTCTATTTTGGTGGAGGAAAATAACCAAAGGAAATACTAGCAAGCCGAATCATCCATTGGGTTACTGAAAGGGCCCAAGAGAGCAAAAGGGTTAATGCTAATATTGTGAAAGCTTGTCTCTGCAATGCATCTGGCTGTGTCCAGTGGGGGTGACGCTGAGCAGCAGGACATCCTGAGACCACAGAGCGGCAGGGTGCAGATGGCATCCCTGCTCTGTTCTCAGAATTTTGCCGTTCAACTGTCTGGGTTGGATTCAAGTCATGGGTCCCCGGCAACATGGCCTTAAAAACAAGGAATAGTGACCTTCTAGCAAGGATCCTCCTTTTGAACTACAGCAAGAGTCGTGGAGGTGACGTGGATCATCAAGGCAGCAGAACATCTAATGTTCGATGCTACATGTTGCTCGGATCTATGGCCAGAACCTGGCCTGGACTGCAGTCAAATCCCTAAAAACAAGACAGAGGCTCAGCAAGAGCACCTGGGACCAGGGCTGACCACTCTCCCGATGAGAAGACCAGGAGGTGACGGTCAGTTCAGCCTGGTGGCGCCAGGTGGGCGGGTGGGCGAGTGAGTGGAGACAGGGCGAGGTCCTGCCCAGTCAACCAAGCACAATGTCCACAGTGAATGGCAAAGGCAGGTCAGAATCTAAGCAAGCCATGAGCTGAGAGGGACTTCCTAATAAGGGGGCAGTGGCCAGCACACTGCAGTGCTCAGGGGTGTGGTGGGGAAGACTTAGAGGCGGAGACTGCAGACCATCAGCTCAGAGCATCCAGTCAGCGACTGTCCTCCTCTGGGGAAAAGGGCAAGACTACGTAGAATCTCTGGAAGGACTGTTGTTGTTCAGTGGCTCAGTCATGCCTGACTCTTTGTTACCCCATTGACAGCAGGACAATAGGCTCCTCTGGCCCCCACGATCTATCTCCTGGAGTTTCCCAAGCCCACGTGCACTGAGTCGGTGATGCCATCCAACTGTCTCAGCTTCTGTTGCCATCTTCTCCTCTTGCCCTCAATCTTTCCCACCATCAGGGTCTTTTCAAATGAGTTGGCTCTTCACATCAGGTGGCCAAAGTATTGGAGCTTCGGCTTCATGATCAACCCTTTCAATGAATATTCAGGGTTGATTTTCTTTAGGATTGACTGGTTTGATCTCCCGAGAGACTCTCAAGAGTCTTGTCCAGCACAATCTGAAAGCATCAATTCTTCCGTGTTCAACCTTCTTTATGGTCCAACTCTCACACCTGCACATGACTACTGGAAAAACTATGGCTTTAACCATATGGACCTATGTCAGCAAAGTGATGTCTCTGCTCTTTTTTCTGCTTTTTAATATGCTGTCTAGGTTTGTCACGGCTTTTCTTCCAAGGAGCAAGCATCTTTTAATTTCATGGCTGCAGTAAACATCCGCTGTGATTTTGGAGCCCAAGAAAAAAAATTTGTCACTGTTCCCACTTTTTCCCCTTTATTTGCCATGAAGTGATCGGACCAGATGCCATGATCTTTGTTTTTTGAATATTGAGTCTTGAGCCAGCTTTTTCTCTCTCCTCTTTCACCCTCATCAAGAGGCTCTTTTGTTCTTCTTCACTTTCTGCCTTTACAGTGGTATCATCTGCATATCTGAGGTTGTTGATATTTTTCCTGCCGATCTTGATTCCAACTTGCGATTCATCCAGCCCAGCATTTCTCATGATGTACTATACATAGAAGTTAAATAAACAGAATAGCAGAATACATCCTGGACGTACTCCTTTCCCAATTTTGTCAGTCTGTTGTTCCTTGTCTGGTTCTAACTGTTGCTTCTTGACCTGCGTACAGGTTTCTCAGGGGGCAGGTAAGGTGGTCTGGGGTCCCCATCTCTCGAAGAATTTTCCACAGTTTGTTGTGATTCCCATTGGGTTTCACAAATACTTTCCATTTCTGATATGAGGCAGCTTAATAGATTCCTATACTCGGCCTTCAAGAGGTGGTTTCTGAGAGGAGCTTCAAAAGGCATCATCCACCCTTCCACCTCCCCCGGGATCCCCATTGTACTTGGTGAAAGGAGTATGGGAAATAGGAACTGCATCAATTATTAGGTGTTAAACCAGTTCTGGGAATTTATCCCCCAAATTTTTGATGCCTACACTTTAAATGGCTTCCCTTGTGGCTCAGCTGGTAAAGAATCTGCCTGCAATGCGGGAGACCTGGGTTCAATCCTTGTTTGGGGAAGATCTCCTGGAGAAAGGAATAGCTACGCACTCCATATTCCGGCCTGGAGAATTCCATGGACTGTATAGTCCACGGGGTCACAAAGAGTCAGCCATAACTGAGTGACTTTCCCACTTTCACACTGCAAATATTGGACTTTGAGTGAACCCACATGTGGTCCAGATATGAGAGAGAGACATTGGGAAAGACATCATCCATTGACAAAGATGGAGACATGAGTATTAATTCTTCTTCATCCCATCTCAGGTTTCAGGATTGAAGGGTGCCCATGATCAAGTGTTTGTACATATAGGAATGGTTTGATTGGGCAGGTTATTCAGACTGAGTACATTCTGCAGTGAGACTACTAAGCTTCATTTCTAGAATCTGCTCAATCCTGACTCTACTCCTAAGAAAACTGGGACTGGGCTAACATACCCTTCCGAGTGTTGTTATAAAGATTTAGACTTAACGTAGTGCCAAGTGCACATGTTGGGTGAGTCTGAACTGGACTTCCAGCATGTTCTCGTGGCCACTGGCCTGGCCTAGACCTTAGTGGCTGTGCCCTGGGGCCAGCAGATGCCTTTCTCTGGTCCTGGCATACAACCCTCAGGTCCACTTAGACCGAGGTCTTCCAGGCAGTGCTCTGGGAGAAGCTGCCCCATTCTGTACATCCCCCACTCTGTCAAGTGGCCACTGGTCTGTCTCAGGTCCACAACGCACACAATCAAAACCCACTTGACTCATGTAAGTGTGAGGCTTACCACAAATATAATATGAAAACTGCTCATTCCAGCATCACTCACCATTGCGTGTGTCTTTTGTATGGACACTGTCGCTTCCTTTCTAAATATTTGAATAACATTAACATAAATGAGACATTCTTTGTAAGTTCCAGGGCAATGTTGACATTATGCTTAGACAGCAGTACTTTATGAAGTTATCTTAGAAATCATTGTATGTTAATAGAAAATGTAGCCATCAGGCATTTCTAGGGCTCATCTGACATATTCTAGAATGTTCTAGTTGTGCCATTCATATCCACCTCTTAAATTCAACCATGTATGAGTTTGTACTTTACAAGAGACACAGTTCTTTAAAATATATTTATCACCTCTCTAAATTCCCTCAGAGTTTCTCTGTATACTGATGGCCTACTTGAGTAAAGGCCAGGGATACATTTGATCATCTGGCCATCACTGCACTACCCAACCTTTTTAATGTTTTAAATTTCATGGCCCCCATAGAAATTATATTTCCCATCCCATTAGCATAAATATTGGGTCTGCTGAAAGCATGATCTGGCAGACCTGGGGCTCCAGCAGCTCAAATGACCAAGGGAATCTGGGAGTCGTTCCCAGCATGAAAGTTGGGACACTTTGTTTTGGCATAATTGCACTGATGACCATATCTATTCACCGAGAAAAATAAGGACCTGCCCAGCCCTGTTCCAGGCGCTGTGAAGAACACGTGTGTGTGCCAAGTTGCTTCAGTCGTCTCCAACTCTTTGCAACCCTATGGACTGTAGCCCACCAGGCTCCTCTGTTCATAGGATTCTCTAGGCAAGAATGCTAGAGTGAGTTGCCATAACCTCCTCCAGGGGATGTTCTGGACCCAGGGATCAAACCCACATCTCTTCCATCTCCTGCTTTGGCAGGGAGGTTCTTTACTACTAGTGCCACCTGGGAAGCAGAATGGTTATTACAGAATATTGAACAGAGTTCCCTGTGCTATTCAGTAAGTCCTTGATGATTATCCACCTTAAATATAGCACTGTGTACACGTCAGTCTCAAACTCCCCGTCTCTCCTTCCTTCCACACCCTTCCCTCTGGTAAGCGTACGTTCATTCTCTAAGTCAATGAGTCTGTTTCTGTTAGGAAGCTTTCTTTCATAAGGTAATGAGAGCAATGTGACAACCTTAGTTTGATATAATCATAAGACAGTCAACTCCCAAATATAATCATTTGCTAAACATATCCATGTTTATTAATGACATTAAATGTAAATTCATAAAAACTGGCTGATATAGCATTTATATCATACAGAATCAGTAGTTGAAGTTTTATAAAAGAAATTTGATTAGCTCAGGTGACTATTTACTCCCAAGTTTTGTCTCATACAGGGGTTTCCCTGGTAGCTCTGCTGGTAAAGAATCCATTGCAATGCAGGAGACCCCTGGTTTAATTGCTGGGTCGGGAAGATCCCCTGGAGAAGGGATAGGCTACCCACTCCAGTATTCTTGGTCTTCCCCGGTGGCTTGGCTGGTAAAGAATCCATCTGCAATGTGGGAGGCCTGGGTTCATATTTTTGACAAAATTTCAATCTGCTTTAACATGTCCTAAACAGTTGTTTAATCATTATATACATTCAAAAGCAGTACAGACCTATTGGACTAAAGGGCAGTGGGGTAGGGGATTTTATCTATTTCATAAGTAATTCGACACAAGATTTAAAAATTGAGAATCCTGAGCCTTTATAGATGGTTCACTTTATAGATGGGATGGCCCAGGCTTCCCAGGTAGTGCTAGTGATAAAGAACCCACCCACCTACCAATGCAGGAGACGTAAGAGACACAAGTTTGATCCCTGGATCAGGAAGATCCCTTGAAGGAAGGCATGGCCATCCATTCCAATATTCTTGCCTGGAGAATCCCATGGTCAAAGGACCTGGCGGGCTACAGTCCATGGGGTCACACAGAGTCAGACATGACTGAAGCAACTTAGCATGTATGCACATTATGGCCCACCCTCTAATTTTTCAGAGGGCAAGGCTGGAAGCCAGTGAGGTTATGGGATTTGTCCACAATGTGACTAGAGTTGTGGGGTGGGGGAAACCAGCATAGAAGTTGGGCCTGGGCAACCGCTGCTCAGAGGAGCCCAGACCTGCACCTGCCACTCTGTGCTCCATCCTCAGGGCCTGGTACCCGATGGAGCCCCAATAAGTGCTTGTTACATAGGCTTGAACTCAATCCCGGTTACCAACACCATTAAAGAGTGTGAGAGAAAGATACTACAAAGCATGAAACTTGCTCTCTAGGAACAAGCGTTCCTATGGATATCTCCAAAAGTTGATGAGCAGAGTCAATGGCAAATTGGGTTTTATTCTGGAAAAGATGAGGGGCAGGGGAGGCAGTGCCTTGTCAGCTCAAGCTCTGCAGATGTTGGATGGTTTGGGATCTCAGTGATTCACAGAGAAAATGCAGTGCGGCCTCGTTACCGTCAAGAACGGGGTTATCTGAGGCCACCAGCTGATTGAAGCACACTTAGTGAGCACACTAAGTGAATCAGCAAGAGCTGAGTCATAAATGTGGAGATCTGTGCCAGAAATAAAAGCTCAGACCTCTTCTTCCGTCTGTGCCTCAGAGGAGCCCCCCAACGCTGCAGTGCAGCCGAGCAAACACCACCCCACCCCACCCCCCAGGAGTGGTCATTGTGTGGAAGCAGGAACGTGCCTTGTCGCCAAGCTTAGCCCAGCATGATCGGCAGCAATGCTTGTATGAAGCACACGCCCACAGGGAGCACAAAGTGTGGGACCAGGGAGGGGCTTGATACCACCCACAGCCATGTCTCTCTGGGTGTGGCCATCGGCATCTTCAGGTGCTGCCTTGGCCAGGATTGCAGCATTCCAGAGGACCCAACACACATCCAGGGCACAAAACCCATATTTGTGCAAGTCAGCTCTGCGTGAACCCAGGGATGGGGACAAGCTCAGATGTGGATTCTGACTCGATTCCTCCTAGCTGCAAGACCTTGAGTAAGAGCAGCTATTCCATTTCCTGATGGGAATAACGAGGTACCTACCATTGGGGGTTATGGTGAGTGGTAGAGGAGTAAATGCATGTCCACTGGGCACACGAGATGAATGACAGAAATGGAGGCCACTATTGTCATCGCACAAATTCATGTCTCCTTGGAAATAAAAGGAAGCATTGAACATGGCAGGGGAAAGGAAACTCCTCAGCTGCCGCATTCTGCATCCTGTGTGTCTCCAGCTGCAACCTCGGCTTACTTGTTGTTGCTGTTGTTCAGTCGCTCAGTCGTGTCTGACTCTCTGTGACCCCATGGATTGCAGGACACCAGGCTTCCCTGTTCATCACCATCTCCCAGAGTTTGCTCAAACTCATGTCCGTTGACTCAGTGATGCCATCCCACCATCTCATCCTCTGTCGCCCCCTTCTCCTCCTGCCCTCAATCTTTCTCAGCATCAGGGTCTTTTCCAATCAATCAGTTCTTCACATCAGGCAGCCAAAGTATTGGAGTTTCAGCATCAGTCCTTCCAGTGAAGATTCAGGGTTGATTTCCTTCAGGATTGACTNCTCCATCTGTGCCTCAGAGGAGCCCCCCAACACTGCAGTGCAGCTGAGCAAACACCACCCCACCCCACGCCCCAGGAGTGGTCATTGTGTGGAAGCAGGAACGTGCCTTGTCACCAAGCTTAGCCCAGCATGATCGGCAGCAATGCTTGTATGAAGCACACGCCCACAGGGAGCACGAAGTGTGCGACCAGGGAGGGGCCTGATACCACCCGCAGCCACGTCTCTCTGGGTGTGGCCATCAGCATCTTCAGGTGCTGCCTGAAGGACAGCATGTCCGTTGACTCAGTGATGCCATCCCACCATCTCATCCTCTGTCGCCCCCTTCTCCTTCTGCCCTCAATCTTTCTCAGCATCAGGGTCTTTTCCAATCAATCAGTTCTTCACATCAGGCGGCCAAAGTATTGGAGTTTCAGCATCAGTCCTTCCAGTGAAGATTCAGGGTTGATTTCCTTCAGGATTGACTGGTTTGATATTCTTGCAGTCAAAGGACTCTCAAGAGTCTTCTCCAGCACCACACTTTGAAACCATCTATTCTTCCGTGTTCAGCCTGTTTTATTGTCCAGCTCTCACATCCGTACCTGACTACTGGAAAAGCCATGAGTTTGTCTATGCAAACCTTTGTTGGCNCTGGTTTGATATTCTTGCAGTCAAAGGACTCTCAAGAGTCTTCTCCAGCACCACACTTTGAAACCATCTATTCTTCCGTGTTCAGCCTGTTTTATTGTCCAGCTCTCACATCCGTACCTGACTACTGGAAAAGCCATGAGTTTGTCTATGCAAACCTTTGTTGGCAAAGTGATGCCTCTGCTTTTTAATACTCTGTCTAGGTTTGTCATAGCTTTTCTTCCAAGGAGCAAGTGTCTTTTAATT
>SJYA01011944.1:0-11077 GCA_006410615.1 Neotragus moschatus
ATTTCTTTGCATTGATTGCTGAGGAAGGCTTTCTTATCTCTCCTTGCTATTCTTTGGAACTCTGCATTCCGATGTTTATGTCTTTCCTTTTCTCCTTTGTTTTTCACTTCTCTTCTTTTCACAGCTATTTGTAAGGATATGTATGATCTTTTTAAGATCCGTTCAGTATGATCTAATTAATATGTTTTTAATATGAGGATTTTTGTATCTATGTTCATCAGTTATATTGGCCTGTAGTTTTCTTTTTTTGTGTGGCATCTTTATCTGGTTTTGGTTGAACTCTGGCTTAGAATGCTCTTATGTTTATAGCTATGACAAGAGCCAGAACTGAGATCCCTCTCAAGCTGGCCATCCATGAGCTCATGTGTGCTCACAAGCTCCTTCTTTAGTTACACTACTTACCCAGTAGCCTTCCCTGATGGCTCAGATAGTAAAGAATCTGCCTCTGATGTGGGAGACCTGGGTTCAATTCCTGGGTTAGGTCTCCTTGCCCCTTGATGGATTTTATCATTTTTATACCCTAATTCCTACATTTTGATTTATTTTTCCTTTAGATATGTCATTATTTTCACCTGTGTAGCTTAAAGGTTTCTAACAGAGCTATATTTTGCCTGTTCTTTCTACTTCTAGCCGTGAACATCATGTGATTTGAAGTTGTTGCTATAAAAACCCTCATATTTCACTTCAATTTTATAATGTCACTCCGTTAATTTTAGTGGTGCTTTGCTAGTATTCCTCCTTTTGCTTTCTTTGTTTGGCACAAAGCTTTCACACAGTCTTTTGGTTTGAGTTTGGGGTTTTTTTTGGTTGCTATTCTTTCTCATTGATTTGGTCTTTGATTTCAAAAGTCCCCAGGTGATGTCCAAAAATAAAATCTCTGGTAAACAAGTGAAATGATATTAAGTCATAGCTCCTATTTGAGTCTCTATTTCACCTTCTATAATACAGGGTGACTTTTAGTTGATTGAAATCAGCACTCATATTTTATTCATGCTATTAGCATACTTGTACCTTGGTAAAAGTGTTAGTTTATCTGTAATTTGACATTCAGTAATGACTCTGTAACAGTGTGCCCTCATTCTGAAATATCTTCTTAGTTGGATATTAATTGAGATTCAGCTATTGCTATTATTTATTTTAAGGAAAAGCAGTTGTATATTAATGGCATGAGAGGAAAAAAAGTTTGGCTAAATATCAACATTTTCTCCCAACTTGTGCATCATAGTTTATAACCAGGTTGTTTAAATAAATCTGGGGTGCTAAACATCAATGCTCTTGAGCTACACAATGGGGCAAGTTGTAAATCTTCCCTGCATCTGTTGCTTCACAGTAAGGTAGAGATACTTTCTCACTGAGAATATCAGAAAGTTGTTGTAATATGGCATTCTCAGATTAAGTCACCCCACAGCTCTCAAAGAGGAAGATGGGCACATTCAGGACAAGTTTTCTTCCAACATGTCATAATATCAAGTTATTCAAATGCTTGAGGAAAAACCTAAAGAGATAAGACTACACACAGAATGACTTTATGTCAAGAAAATTATAGTGCCTATAATTACTAACTCTACAATGAAAAAGCAATTTGACTCTACATATTGCTGTCAGTAAGCCAGAATGCCTGATTATGCAAATGAGAGGATATTTACAGATTGTGTTTCTCAACATCAAACTATTACACTGAATTCTTCCTTTGAAGATCTCAGTTACAAACTGCAATATATTCATCTGTCCTGTTACTGAACTACACAAATGGAAATGGCATTGATTCCAACTGCTGGCTAAATGAAGGTTAAAAAAAAAAACTATCAATAATGGTTTTTATCAAAGTCGTATTTTTCACAGTGATCCTTAAATGTGAGAGGAGGAGAAGCAAAAGAAAAGGAACCCACTAAGGAACTGGCACGCTGCAGTTCATGGGGCTGCAGAGAGTCAGACATGACTTGGCGACTCAACAACAAAGAAACGCTTGAAGAATGTGCCATGTAATAGACATGATAGGGTACCTGCCTTTCAAATATGCTTTTCAAGTGTTTGGTTCCCCCTGATTTACTTCTATAATATTCCAAGTGAATGAAGGCACAGTTGTACAATGTCCCCAAACTCACACACTTTGATTAGTGATGGACATATTAGAATATAGATCATTCAATTTGAATAAAATCTACAAATTTAGATCACCTAAACCTTTAAAATCTTCTAAATTATAACCAACGACAAAGCCAAAATTTTATGGTACTTCAAATCAGTTCAGTTTGTGTTTATCTAGCACTTTAGGATGCAGGACTATGATCTTCACCATAATTCATGGCATGTAGAGGAAGAGTCTCTTCTGATTAGGATAAAATGTGATGAGTGTCTCCTAGATTAAGAATCAAAACCTAGAGGTCAGATACACACACAGTAAAGAATATGAGCAAGCAGCCTTAGCATGGCATAGTAGAAAATAAGCCTGTGGAAGATATTTCATTTTAGTCATTGTGGAGGCCATGTTAGAAAGTATTTGTAATTGCTAGCTTTTGACTCTGAGTGTGCATGCATGTGTGCTAAGTCGTGTCCAACTCTTTGTGATCCCATGGACTATAGCCTACCAGGCTCCTCTGACCATGGAATTTTCCTGGCAAGAATACTGGAGTGAGTTGCCATTTCCTTCTCAAGGGGATCTTCCCGACCCAGGGATCGAACCTTTGTCTCTTGTGTCTCCTGCTTTGGCAGGTAGATTCTTCACCACTGGTACCACCTAGGACTGTAGGCAACACCAAATACAACACAAAATGGATTAAAGCATAAAGAAAATATATTCTCTCTCATTGCAAGAAGTTCCAAGGTATGGTGGTTGTAGGGTTAAATACTACAGCAGCTCAGCCTATCCTGAGCACCATGATTCCTCCCAATTTTCAGCTCCTTTACCCCTAAAGCATCGATCTTCTTTACTAGATTCTCTCATGATCACAACACGGTTACAAGCAGTTCTAGCTGCTACACACAAATATAATACCAACCAATGAAAGATAAATTACTTCCTGCGCATATATTTTTAGGAGTTATAAAAACTTTCCCAGACATCATCCAGTAGACTTCCAAGTCCCATTAGACTTCCTCTTATACCACAAAGGCCTAAACTGGATCACTTGCCATTGCACTAACCATCCATTGGGAAGAAGTATAGGATGCCCATGACTGACACAGAGACAGTAAGATTTAGCCATGAGTGGGGGATAAGGGGTAGTAGTTACCTGGAAAAAATAAAAAAAAAAAATATGGCTTATCCAAAATCAGGAGGAAGGAATAACTGTTAGGTAAGCAACTAACCCATGATCTTGTTTGTTATTATTTGGTAAATTGTGTGTCTTGTTCATTCAAGTCTCAGATCCCTAAATGAATTCATTAGCACACTAATAGAAGGTTGAATTCAGGAAGAATAAGCCAAATCACTTTTTAAGACTTTGTATCTAATATATCTAGTATATAAATTTAGCCTTCAGGACCAACTACACAGATATTTAAATCCCAGTGTGGTTTTCCACCTGGTGTGTCCTCTCAGTTCAGTCTCTCATAATCATTTCTACTAGAGCATTTATCACATTGGATTTAAACCATCCATATGCATCCCTCTGCATAGGGATGCATACGGATGGTGAGTGAACTTCTTAAAATATCTAGAGCACCCAGTATCATGCCAGACACACTCTAGGTGCAAAATTCATTCATTCAACATGTATTTATTTATTAGTGAGGCAAAATTCCATGGGCCCTGTTGCGAGTCAAAGCCTCGTTCCAACACTTGCTAGCTATGCAAGCTTTGGTCAAGTTTCTTGTCTATAAAAGACATGATATGGCCTGACTCATGGGTTTAGTTAGTGAGCATTAAATGAGCTATGTTTCAAGCTCTCAAAAAATGTCTGCTAATAGTACAGGCTTATCAAGTGTTAGGTGTTTCTTTATTAATATACTGTTTTTAACTGGATACTGCAGCAATTTCCATCTTATTTACCACAATCTGAATTGTGCATAGATGAATTTTGAAGTTTTCGTTCCCTGTGTAACAAAACTATGACAGTGTGCACACTGTTTGATCCTTTGATCAAAGAGGGCTTTGAGTCACAAACCTACATTTTATCTCAATTGCTGCAGCTCAGAAACAGCAAGAGTTCAGAGCAAGATTCCAGCAAGGCGATGGAGAATGGGAATTCCAAATGATTATTCTGTTACTGCTATAGAAAACATTTTGAGAGTCAGTTGGCTTGATCCAGGTAACCTGTGTCTGTTCCAAAAGTGCCAAAAGCATCGAGTTTTATCTTATTGTATAGAGGAGATGGGGTCCCCAGATGGCTCGGTGGTAAAGAATCTGCCTGCAGTGCTGGAGACAAGAGTTTGTCCCTGAGTCAGGAAGATCCCCTGGAGAAGGAAATGGCAACCCACTCCACTATTCTTGCCTGAGAAATCCCATGGACAGAGGAGCCTGGCGGGCTACAGTCCATGGGGTCACAAAAGAGTCAGACACAGCTTAGTGACTAAACAACACAAGAGGTAACTTCAATTAATATTGTACACAAAAACGTTAATGAAAATTATGCCAAATTAATCCATGCAAAATCGCCTTTCCATCTCTAGGCTTTCATGTCTTTTTTAATCAAAAAATTTAAAAGGGAGACTTTAACTCTCATTTTTAAACACTACAAAATGCACTTGAAGTCTTTCTAATGCGTTTGAAATAGCTCTTTTGCTGTCTTTTCTTGATCATGACCCTGTCATTCTTACCAAAATCTTGGGAGGCCTTTTAAAGCTATAAAATTCTCCGTTATTGACTGACGCTTTGAAAATATAGTTTTTGAAACTGCATTAGTAGAGAAACGGGTGGACATAAGTGGATTACTAGAAAAAATGTTAAATTTGTGAATTTATTATTAAATGCTTTAGAAACATCTCTGATATCCCAATTTCCAAGATTTCTTTCCCTATTATAGGTGGGAAATTTTCAATTTGTATAGGAATTCTTGATTTTCTGTATACCACAGTAATTCAGTACTTGGGTTTTGACTTGGATATGTATTGTTTCTATTCTTTTATTCTCTATATTACAGATCTAAGGGGGGAAATAATGTCAAAGTGAATATGGTTTTCATTTGGCTCAGGGATTCATTTTATTTTAGCTAGTTCTGAAATTTGTGTTGACTATAGTTATTAAATAAATTGTGATTTATCTTCTGGGAATGAAAAACTCAGTTTTCTTAAAATTTTATACAGTTTATTACTTTATAATATATTATTTGTAAACAATGCTAATGCTTTCTCTTATTCTTTAGAAAATATCTATTTCATGTACTCTAAGAAACCATTAATTATAAGATGCAGCAATATTTCATAGACCAATAAGAAAAAGTACTGCAAACTATGTCAAGAAATGGTTTCATATCACTTGAATTTTTATTTTGTTCTTTTTGAATGATCATTGACTTATTTAGACAGATTTTATTTTGTGTCATTTTCATGTATTTAAATAAGGAAAATAAAAGCAAAAGAGATTGGTTAATAAATTACAAAGACTTCTAAATCTGTTCTCAGCTCAGAGCTGATGATACTCATCTTTTTCTTACACACCATTTTCCTTCGTGCCATCAAGAGTGTTCGATAAAGCATTTCTTTAAATATTGTTCCATTAGTGCTTCTAAAATCTTCCAAACTGTTTGACTCTCATTCTGCTAGTTTTGAGTGTATGAGCTTTCAATAGAAAGCTTCAGACCACCGCCAGGATTCAGATCTCTTCCTCAAATGGCCCTTAAATGATTTGTTACTGGAACATCAGTGGAAGTAAGAAGACAGTTGGGTGTGCACAGGCCTGGCTGACAGTGATAGTGAGATGCCGTCAATTATACGGAAAATAAATCCTCATTTCACAGATGTAAAAACGTGGAGAAAAATGTATTGTGGGGGAAAAAATGTATTCACAGTTGAATGTTTTAATCACTGCACTACCAATGCGTCTCCAAGGCACTTTGATAAACCTGCACAATAGGGGCTCCATATCTCAACATCAGCAGGTCTTTCACTCCTCCACATACAGCCAGTTATGAATGTAGAGCGGACCGAGTAACAGAGTTCAGCACCTCTGGCTATAAATTCAGATACTCCAGAAACAACTCAGCCTAGTGAACCCACATAGCAGATTTTACTTCTCATTATGTTTTCTTGATTAATAAGGTACAGCTACTCAGATGACAATCAACATTAGTTTTTGCAAGATACTATGTAGTGAAACTCAGAAAGAACTGAAAACCAAGCCAAAGCAAGCAGGACAGCCAGAGAGAGGGACTGCACGTTGGTCACAGACCTGAGCCCTGGGATCAGCTGCCTTTGGAACCTGACTCTTACTTATCAGCTCTGTGACGGCGCGCAGGCTGCTTCTCTTCTCTGTGCTTCACTTTTTTTAGGGTGTCTCACAGCTTCATTCCTGAAGGAGAGAATCTTATTGGCCTCACTCAGCTCTTCATGCTAAAGAGTGTCATTGGCCTCAGGCCAGCATCTAAGTGAGGTGTTCTTGAATTAGATATTCATTCTTCCTTAAACTTGCTGCATCCATGGGGTGATGGTGTAATCTACATAGATCCTTTTCCACCATTAGAGTCTGTGAGCAGGAAGTTCCAGTGGAAAGGGACTACAGATGGGCAAGCACTGGGATTCACATATTAAGGATATCTCAGTATTCAGTATTCTTGCCTGGAGAATCCCAGGGACAGAGGAGCCTAGTGGGCTGCCATCTATGAGGTCACACAGGGTCAGACACGACTGAAGTGACTTAGCAGCAGCAGCAGCAGTATTCATAACTGACATCTGTGGGACTAAGGAGGAATGTTGACTCTTTTTTCAAAGTAAAGCTAAGCAGGCCCATTTATATACAATTTGCAGACATCTATGAGACATACTGGCTGAGAACCATACTCTTAAGCAGGATTCTTCCTGCACCTCTTAGGAGACTTTTGTGTTGAAACAAATAGGTAAAATCTGGACATACCTGGATATATTTTGAATCAATATTTTGAAGAAAAATGGCCCAGGACCTTGTATGTTTTATGGTTTCATAAAGATAGTCTGCATGCTACGCTTCCATTTGCTCTAAGTTCTGATAAACAACCTTTTCTCTCTTGCCATTTTATTGGCATTGTTGCCAGAAGTCACCTTTCTCCTGCCATGACAGGGACCATACAGTCTCTAGCTGTCCTCTTACTTCCTGCAAGGGAAAGGATATAAAGAGAGAGACGGTACACCTGAAGCCTCTCATTCAAACATTTGCAAACTTGTAGAGGGTTTTGATCATGTTGTGAGAGTTCACTTACTGCCTAAGGATCCTTGGGTTGGGAAAGAATTTAAATGAAGCTTTTGACAGTGGTTTATTTTTTTTTCCCCAAAATCTTTCAGAGTGGGTATCATAAGTTGGATTCCCTGGAAAGCTGCCCTGAGTCAGAGATGGCTTACTGGGGAATGCTTTCCATGTTAAGAGAGTGATGGAAGCAGGCTTAGGCAAGGAGGGTTGCTGAAACTGATATGCAGTTACCACAGCCTTTAGCTGATCCCAGAGGGTGCTTCAGAGATGAACCAAATTAAGACAGGGGGATGGACCTTTCCACCAGCATCCTAGGCACTGGATGTGGGCTGTCCCTGGGGAAGTGGGTTTAAGCCTGGGCAAAGCAGTTCCCTTTAGACAAAGGCATTTCTTTAGGAGAGATTCTTCAGCTTTGAGTTGTCAGTAAGAGCCCTCCTTGAAGCGGAAGACCTCATTCTGAATTGGGGGAGGGACACACAGGGTATCTTCTTAGGATTTTCACCTATACTTACAGGAGGTCAAAGAAAATTCTGATGGAATAAAATCACTACATGTTGCCCTCCACCTCAAAAATACATACTAATACATTCTGTGGTATCTCCTGGATTCTGTAATAGTTTCTGCAAGAATTACTTTGAGTTTGGAGCATTTCCACATTCAAAGACTTTTCTTAGTAATAATGTATTTTTCAATATTTTGTGACCTTCTTCTCCTGTTTGCTCTTCAATTTTGCATGCTATTATGATAAAGTGCAAATTTGGAAAACTCAGCAGTGGCCACAGGACTGGAAAAGGTCAGTTTTCACTCCAATGCCAAACAATGCTCAAACTACCACACAATTGCACTCATCTCACATGCAAGTAAAGTAATACTCAAAATTCTCCAAGCCAGGCTTCAGCAATACATGAACGGTGAACTTCCAGATGTTCAGGGTGGTTTTAGAAAAGGCAGAGGAACCAGAGATCAAATTCCCAATACCTGCTGGGTCATGGAAAAAACAAGAGAGTTCCAAAAATACATCTATTTCTGCTTTATTGACTATGCCAAAGCCTTTGACTGTGTGGATCACAATAAACTGTGGAAAATTCTGAGAGATAGGAATATCAGATCACCTGACCTGCCTCTTGAGAAACCTATATGCAGGTCAGGAAGCAACAGTTAGAACTGGACATGGAACAACAGACTGGCTCCAAATAGGAAAAGGTGTACATCAAGGCTCTATATTGTCAGCCTGCTTATTTAACTTATATGCAGAGTACATCATGAGAAATTCTGGGCTGGAAAAAGCACAAGCTGGAATCAAGATTGCTAGGAGAAATATCAATAACCTCAGATATGCAGATGACACCACCCTTATGGCAGAAAGTGAAGAGGAACTAAAGAGCCTCTTGATGAAAGTGAAAGAGGAGAGTGAAAAAGTTGGCTTAAAGCTCAACATTCAGAAAATGAAGATCTGGCATCTGATCCCATCACTTCATGGGAAATAAATGGGGAAACAGTGGAAACAGTGTCAGACTTTAATTTTTGGGCTCCAAAATCACTGCATATGGTGACTGCAGTCATGAAATTAAAAGACGCTTACTCCTTGGAAGGAAAGTTACGAACAACCTAGATAGCATATTCAAAAGCAGACATTACTTTGTCGACTAAGGTCCATCTAGTCAAGGCTATGGTTTTTCCAGTGGTCATGTATGGATGTGAGAGTTGGACTGTGAAGAAGGCTGAGCACTGAAGAATTGATGCTTTTGAACTGTGGTGTTGGAGAAGACTCTTGAGAGTCCCTTGGACTGCAAGGAGATCCAACCAGTCCATTCTGAAGGAGATCAGCCCTGGGATTTCTTTGGAAGGAATGATGCTAAAGCTGAAGCTCCAGTACTTTGGCCACTTCATGCGAAGAGTTGACTCATTGGAAAAGACTCTGATGCTGGGAGGGATTGAGGGCAGGAGGAGAAGGGGACAACCGAGGATGAGATGGCTGGATGGCATCACGGACTCGATGGGCATGAGTCTGAGTGAACTCCAGGAGTTGGTGATGGACAGGGAGGCCTGGTGCGCTGCAATTCATGGGGTCGCAAAGAGCTGGACACAACTGAGCAACTGAACTGAACTGAACTGAATGATAAAGTGAAATACTTAAACACAGATGGAAATAGTTCTTCCAACAAAAAATCATTATGTTGATGCAGGTTGGTAGACTATCTCACTGTATAAGCTGAGAAATCCATATCAATTTGTAGACCCAGAGATAGACATAATTAAAGTCCTTCTAAGTAGAATAAATATAAGGAACAGAGGGCAGTTGTCATGGCAACCAAAAATCCTGATTTTCCTCATTTTATACCACAAATGTATTAGCCTTCATGATACCTAAAAATTTTTCCACATTCTATTTTACCCAGTCACCATTTTGCATATTACATTTGCTAAACATGTAGCTGAATCTTTCTTTCTAGCAGTTTAGCTTTTTATATTACATCATAAAGGATTTTTTTTTTAAATCCGGTGTCAGGAAATAAATCTCTTTTTGCAAGGTACAGTTTCCTCAAGAACAAAACAGTTTTAAAGCTTTTCTCCCTATGCATAATTTAAGACAATTTAGGCTTAAAATATGTTGACAATATAAACATACATTTAAAAAAGTGAATATACTACCACAATGTTGATATTTTTAAGTATATCTTTCCAACCATTTTTTACAAAAAAAACTTATCCAGAGAAATTGGACATACTTTATATAATGTTTAGTAATTTGCATTTTCATCTAATACTGTAATACATTTCCAGATTTGCAAACATTTACCTTTAATTTTAATAATATTATTTTATGGATTATCATAATTTTAATCTCTCAGTTAGGTAACTTCTGGTCTTAAAATACTACAAATGAATTACTATAAACATCCTTATATTAATTCTTTATTGTGAATTTCTAGAAAAAAAAAATGAGTGCTCCTATAGACTATGTTCTGTTACTTTGGCCTCTGTAAAGTATTTTTCTAAACTATGGTCTTTTACCTATTGTCAAGTTTTTTGTATACTCACCTTCACATCTATATTTATCCATGTTTACAATGAATATATATTAACTTTCAGTTCTTTGACTGTGAAATTAAGCACTATTTTTTTGTTTTTTGTTTTTCAGGGGCAATATGTATATATTTTAGAACTTGTTTGTGACCTTCAGCTTTCTTCTGGGGGAGAATTTATTTTTCTATTCAATAATATTTCTCTTGGCACACTCCAAGATGTTAAATTCCACTTTAACAAACTCAGTAACTATACCTCTAAAATTAATCTCTTTTCTATTAGTAAGATGACTTGTGTTTTCTACTCACTGGTAAACTTGTGAATAGAAATGCAAAATTTTTTCCAACTCAAAAGAAAATCATAAAATACCTTTCCAGTACTGATTTAATTGCTTAATAACACTTAAGTGTTGTTATTATTGAAGAAGATTAGTGGAAGATTTAACCTTGGATCAGGCTAAATCTGTGTTGAACAAGTCACTTAATCTCTTCACAATCCTTTTGTTTCCCCTATAAAATAAGACCAAGTTACTTTTCAGAGTTTCAGGGAGAGATTGCGGGTATTATACTTAAAAATCAATGCCAGCATTTTGGCACATAGTAAATTCTTAATAAATGGCATCTTTAGTTTTTATTAGCCTCATTTAGTATTATTGTAACTTAACAGGTCCCTTACTATAGTTATTTTCCAAATAGTTATGAAACCAAGAGTGGTTTGTGAAGCTAATAAGGA
>SJYA01011945.1:0-12071 GCA_006410615.1 Neotragus moschatus
CCATAGCTTTAATGAGGGCTCGAACTGCCCCCCAAAAGAGAGACTGTCCCCCTTTAAATGTATTTATAGAAGGCCTTTCTCACACACAGACATTGTTATAGACCCTGAAGCCTTAAAATGAACTAGTTATGTAACTCAGCTCTCAACTTTTCAACAGGCATGAACAGAACTCCTGACCCCGCCTCTGAGTCCAACAAGCCTCTATTTGAGCCAGGAACTGAAGTCCTCATAAAAACTTTGAGATGTGGGGGCCCATCCCTCGAGCCCCTCTGAAAAGGCCCTTACCAGGTTATTCTTTCTTCTCCCACAGCTGTCAAAGTGCCAAAAATTGATTCGTGGATACATCGTACACTCGAGTTAAGAGGTGGCACCCTGACCAGAACTAAGTGACACCTTTTTATGTCTTTATTTTCTATGCTCTGACTTTATACTTTTCAGATGGGCCCGATGACCTATGTGAGCCTACTTCTGCTGACTCCAAATATCCTGAGTCTGCCGTTTGATCCTCAAGACAATGCCTTCCTGTCCTGGGCTCACTCCTACATTCCACAATCGGTCTAACTGCTGGGTCAGTGAAACACTCCCCTCTTCCTCAGTAAAAGGCTTCCCATGGTAGACATCTCCACTTCAAAAAACAAACAAACAAACAAAAAAAACCAAAAAACTTTCTCCAAGTGTGTAAATACCTTTGACAACAATTACATGCGATGCCTCTTCTTCATCTGATGACATCTACCAACCCTAAAATAGACTGGTACAACACTTTGTACTTTAACTACAGACATAATGTGACTTTTAATTTTGATTATATATTATCTCGGTTCAATGACTATTTTACTACACATAAGACAAATAGGTCTAGATCTAATGTTTTTTTTACCTGACGTTTATCAAATCTGAGATGAGGTTATATGGCTAACTCCTAAAAAAAGACGTTTAATATCTACTGCCCCTATATGCTGAAAACAAACAGAGCCATCCCCAAAAGTTAGCGAACAACTTAATTACAATGATTAAAAACAATTGAGATTTTTGCCTCAAAAAATATACAACATAATCATTCCCGTGTTTTCCAACCCCAGTTCAGGTCCTCCCTTTGTGTGGGACTAGATATCTCAGTCATGCTGGCTTGCTCCAAACGGGACTTATTAGATATGTGGCTCTTATGGACATGGCTTCCCTCTGGTTGGATAGGGAGATACACCCTGAGTCTAGCCTTTACTCACGGCTTTATATTTTCAGAGCTCCCCAAAAAGCCTGCTAATTCACCCCACCTTAAAACTCGGTGGACAAGGTCTATATTTCACTGATATGATTATTTGGCTACAGTGTTTGTTCCCTCTTTGGAAACTACAGATGTTATGTTACGAATGGATGCCTTGACTAATCTTACTCAACAGACATTACAAGATTCTCAAAAGACTATTTCAGCTCTTAATGCTAAACAAACACAAATTAAAAAGGGGGTTTTACGAAACAGAGTGGCTTTAGATATTCTGACAACTGCACAAAGAAAAATGGGTGCTATTATTCATACCCAAGGCTGCACGTTATACCTGATATGAACACAAATGTTACTCATTTTACTAAACATATGAACAAGATGATTGGGGCCATAAATACTCCTAAAGCCTCAATTGCCTCACTCTGGGAGACATTAACTAGTTCCCCTTGGTTGACAACTCTCTTAATTACAATAATTCTGATTGTTTTGTTTCTACTGTGAGAGGAAAAGTTAAATTTTTGCTAAACCCTTGAGAGCAGGTTCTTATCTCATGCAATATGAAAGGTTCTTATCTCATGCAATATGGCCTTTAGGCTCTCTCAGGGGTTGTTTTCCCTTCGGGGACTTTCCAAGAAGATGTTTTACCAGGCCGTCGGAATGTGGCCCCGACCAGCCATTTAGACCTGGTAGCAAACGAGCCTATCCCTGTAAAGGTCAGGACCTGCGCACCAATCAGACTGTTCCCACCCTAGCTGCACCCGTTTGTGGTTTTTGTGCTTAAAAATGCTCTGTAACGACTGTTCGGGGTTTGGGGTTCGTCCCTCCCTGGAGGTGACTGAACCTCGGCACGCTGGTCCAATAAATCCTCTTGCTGTTTGCATCGAATCCGAGTCTCGGTGATCTTTGGAGGGGTCCTAGGAAAAGACCGCAAGGTCTAACAACTGTTTGCTCCCTACATCTGTAACTATATAACTAGATTTGTTTCTATCCACATAAAAGCTTTCAAGTTACAAATTGTTGCTCAAACTCCTGCTACTGCTACAGCTGCCTCCAACTACTATTTGGGGCCCCTAGATCAAATATCCTCAATATGAAGATTAAGAAAATATGTTGCCTCACCAATTTAGGGACAATGCCCCTTCTCAGCTCAAAAACAGTTATAAAACAAAAACGATGCCCCTTTCCCCTAGACATCATAATTCTTCTAAAAAAAAGGGGGGGGGGGATGAGAGGGTAACAGGCAGGTAAGGGGTCTCCAAACGGAGGAAATAGCCTGTAAGTGTCAGACACTTTTCTCTCTCTTAAGTGGCAGGAGAAAACAAACTAGCGATATTTTTTCCTTCTCTATACAAATTTAAAAGGAGTTTTCTCTTAAAATTCTATGTTGCCATAATGACACCTGGTTTCACCTTTAGTTAACCAATACCTTTTTGTTATGGAAATGTTTATCTTAAGCTATGCTAATATACTATGCATTTACCCCAAACTCTGTCTTCAAGTCGGTTCCCTCTTTTGGCTCAGAACCTACGTGATAAACCAGTATGTTATACTTCGATATCGTTCCTCTAATCTATGTAAATAAAACCATTTGTATGGTGATCTGCCCTTCTTCAAGATTCAAGTTAACCATTTTATTGCCCAAGATAAACCATTTGGTGCCAAGATTATCCCAAAATACATCCTATGNTGGCTCAGAACCTACGTGATAAACCAGTATGTTATACTTCGATATCGTTCCTCTAATCTATGTAAATAAAACCATTTGTATGGTGATCTGCCCTTCTTCAAGATTCAAGTTAACCATTTTATTGCCCAAGATAAACCATTTGGTGCCAAGATTATCCCAAAATACATCCTATGGGTAAGGGGCCTGGTGCCATTCTGAGTTTTGAGACATTCCTTTCTTTCATTAACAGGCTGCTGGTGACTATACAACATCCATCTGAAGACTAGCAGGGGGTGCTCTTTCTGCCCCCTCCTGATGCCTATGTCAGAAGCTTTCTCCATCTCCTTTATACTTTAAGAAAACTATGTTACACAAAAGCTCTGAGGCATCAAGCCTCTTCTCTGGCCCCGGATTAAATTCTTCTCCTCTGGGAGCCAAGAATCCTGGCTTCGTAATTCAACAACAACCTTTCAGGGGCAGGGCCTGCGGGCTCAGCGTGGTTTTAGTGCCATCTGTACATTGGGACCACCCACAGGCGTGTGCTCTGAAGGTGCCCCTGGAGCCCATGGGTCTACCCTGGTGGGGAGGGGGCTGGGGAGGAGGANCCTCCAAAGTCGACAGTTGCTAAAGCCAGACTGGTCTTGACTGCCAGAGCCTCGTTTCCATCCAGATGTTCTGTCCAGGCTGAGTGTACAAAGCCAGTTGTGGGGTCTAACACTATGGTTTGTACAGCTGCTAGGAGAGATCTCAGCTTTTCTTTCTTAGTGACAGGGCCTGGGGGCTCAGCTGTGGTTTCAGGGCCATCTGTACATTGGGACCACCCACAGGCGTGTGCTCTTAAGGTGCCCTTGGAGCCCATGGGTCTACCCTGGTGGGGAGGGGGCTAGGGAGGAGGAAGCAGCTGTGGGGGTAGTGAGATCACCCACCTAGGTGGGAGCCATTCCTAGTATCTGGAGAGGCAGGGACAGGCACAGGGGCAGGGAGGCTGCAATGGGGTTCTTCCCTTTGGGCATCACTCAACAACGCTGCTCTGCTTCTCTGGTGGTTCAGGCTTCGTCCACAAGCATCCCATTTGCAGAGCTCCTCTCTCCTTCCTGTCCCCTCTGGATGTCTCCTCACAGCCAACCACAGTCCTCTGCCTGGGTCTGCTCTCCAAACCCCACATTCCAGCACCCAGCCCTTGTCTGCAGTGGTAGATACCCTCTCAGGCTGGGTGGGGAAGGCTGGGGTCAGCAGCCTGTGTACAGGTCTCACTCTGTCCTGCACACTGGCTGCCGTGTTCTCTTCCCACAGAGAATGAGTCTCTCCTTCTGTCCCAACTGGGCTCCCCCCAGTGAGGGGCTTCCCTGCATGTGGAGACCTCTCCTCTCTTCAGATGCCCCCAGAGTTTTGTGGATCCCACCCCACTTCTTTTCCTCTTCCTTTTCCTCTCACATTCTTTTGTCCTACCTGGCTCAGCAGGAAACTTTCTTGTCCTTTCAGGAGTCCAAGTTCCTCTGCCTGTGTTCCACAGGGCTCTGTAAGAATTTTTCCACTTCAAGATGTATTCTTGATGCTTTTGTGGAGAGAGATGAACCCCATGTCTTCTGAATCCTCTGCCATCTTGACTCCTTCTATCTCGGTTTGAGGCTGAATTTAGCCAGTGTATGCCAATTTCATGTAAATTGTAAAATATATTCCCCGAGAATAGTAAGTAAAATAACTTATTCTTTGGTATCTTTCAGCTGTGTCTTCTCACAACACCCAGGGTTTCAGGACCCAAGAGCCAGGCTTAGAAGATTAATTTCCAACAGCAAAGCTAGGAATATGTGAAAGATTTCACCTTGGAAATTTACGGTTAACCAAAGACTGGAAATATATGAGGGCATATAAAGAGCAGAGAGCACGTTATGATGGACAAAACCAAATTGGTACAGTTTCCCATAATGTAAACATTACCACCAAAAGAAATCAAGGATGTGAATCAAATAGGGAAAAACAAATTTCAGATGACCAAGTTCAGTCATCAGCATCTGCAGATAAGTGTATATTTGTCAGCAAAGACCCACATCATCTCTTGAAACATGTATATTTTCTGAAGGGAAATGTGGAAAATCTGGAAAGTCATCTAACCTCTACTGCAAAAACTCATTCAAACAACTCTGAGCATAGGTGTCTATTAAATATCCATTCAAACATGTCTGGAAACCAGAAACTTAAAAATGAGGGGGGAAATTCCCAATATAATCAATTTGACGGATCTTTTAACAAGGGTTTATTTTTCTTCAACCAACAACTATTTTCTCCTTGTTCCAAAATCTGTATTGTTGATAATAATGGGAGAAACTTTATTCAACCATTGTTCAATATATATGGAGGTATAATTAGTGTGGAACAACTTTACAAGCGTAACAAAATGAGTGATGCCTTAAGCAGGAGCTCTGCTCCCAATAATTACACGACTATACATGCTGGAATGAGAAGCTCTTCATGCAATGAAACTGGGCATGATGTTGACCCAGACTCATATCTCATGAAACAACAGGGACATCAATTTTCAGATAACAATTCTAAACATAATAAGCATAAGAATGTATTTTATCAAAGCTCAAATCTTACTATTAACACTTGTAAGAGTATTGATATTGGAGGGAAGACTTATAATTGTTATTATTATGGTAAAGTTTTTAAGTGGTCTTCAAAAGTTATTCAACAGCAGAATATTCAGACTAAGCAGAAACATTACAAGTGTAATATTCCAAATACCAAAGTGTATTCCACATGTAATACATGTGGAAAAATCTTTAGTAACTCATCAAATCTAAGTAGACATAGGAAAATTCATACAGGAAGGAAACGTTTCACATGTACAGCATGTGGCAAAGCCTTTAATCAGAGTTCATATTTAACTGAACATCAGCGAATCCATGCTGGGGCAGAACCATACAAGTGTACAGAAGGTGGCAAAGCCTTTATCTGTTGTTCACGTGTTACTCAACATCAGCAAATTCATACTAGGGAGAGACCTTATAAATGTACAGCAGGTGGCAAGGCTTTTAAGCAGAGTTCATCTTTAACTGAACATCATCGAATCCATACTGGGGAGAAACCATACAAATGGAAAAAGTATGTCAAAGCTTTTATCCATTGTTCACATCTTACTTGACATCAATGAATCCATACTGCGGAGAGACTTTATAAATGTACAGACTGTGGCAAAGCCTTTCCCCAGAGTTCAGGTCTTTCTCGACATCAAAGAATTCATACTNGACCATATAAATGTACAGAATGTTGCAAATCCTTTATCCATTATTCATTTCTTACTCAACATCAATGAATCCACACTGGGGAGAGACCTTATAAATGTACAGAATGTGGCAAAGCCTTTAACTGGCATCTGAGTCTTACTGTACATCAGTGAACGCATACTGGGGAGAAACCATACAAATGGAAAAAGTGTGTCAAAGCCTTTATCCATTGTCCACATCTTACTCGACATCAAGGAATCCACACCGNACCTTATAAATGTACAGAATGTGGCAAAGCCTTTAACTGGCATCTGAGTCTTACTGTACATCAGTGAACGCATACTGGGGAGAAACCATACAAATGGAAAAAGTGTGTCAAAGCCTTTATCCATTGTCCACATCTTACTCGACATCAAGGAATCCACACCGGGGAGAGACTTTATAAATGTACAGACTGTGGCAAAGCCTTTCCCCAGAGTTCAGGTCTTTCTCGACATCAGAGAAATCCTAGACATGTAAGGAATGTGGCAGAGGACTTCATCACAGCCATCACCTCACTCACCGTCAGAGAGTACATACTGCAGAGAAACCCTAGAAATGAATCAGTGATTAAAAAAAAAGGTGGGTCCTAAACATACAATTTTGACAACACGAGTGTTTACTTTGGAAAGATACATGAATGAAATACAAAAATGTAGACAAGTGTTTAATCAAACATCANGGAGAGACCTTATAAATGTACAGCAGGTGGCAAGGCTTTTAAGCAGAGTTCATCTTTAACTGAACATCAGCGAATCCATACTGGGGAGAGACCTTATAAATGTACAGAATGTGGCAAAGCCTTTAACTGACATCTGAGTCTTACTGTACATCAGTGAACACATACTGGGGAGAAACCATACAAATGGAAAAAGTGTGTCAAAGCCTTTATCCACTGTTCACATCTTACTCGACATCAACGAATCCACACTGGGGAGAGACTTTATAAATGTACAGACTGTGGCAAAGCCTTTCCCCAGAGTTCAGGTCTTTCTCGACATCAGAGAATTCATACTGTAGAGAAATGGTAGACATGTAAGGAATGTGGCAAAGGATTTCATCACAGCCATCACCTCACTCATCGTCAGAGAGTACATACTGCAGAGAAACCCTAGAAATGAATCAGTGATAAAAAAAAGGTGGGTCCTAAACATACAATTTTGAAAACACGAGTGTTTACTTTGAAAAGATACATGAATGAAATACAAAAATGTAGACAAATGTTTAATCAAACATCAAAAGTAAATCAATGCCAGAGAATTCATACTAGAAAGAATTTCATTAGTACCACTTTTGTTGAATTACTCTAACCAGAAACACTGTAGCAAGTATTCCATATCTAAAACATGTACTAAATTGATATGTTCGTATGGATCACAAGATGAAGGGGTGGATATTTGCAGAGATATAATTATTAGTCATGTATCCTTGTTTATATTAACATTATTTGAGATCATTAAGGAACCAAAACAAATGTCATTCAACTCTTGAGTTACTATGCTGTGATTTGTTTCTACTGTATATATGAATTTCTGTTTTTGATGGTTTTTACCTCAATTGTAGGAGAAGTCCTTCTATACAAGGTGAGAATCATTTATATTTATTGTCCAATTTATAAGGTTAAGAGCAAAGTAATGTTATATGCACACTAAACCTCTAAATGGAGGTATTTATCATTGATGTCAAACATCTGTGTTGTCACCATGATGTAAGTGTTCAGGGAATAATTCAAAGTAAGACGGAAGATTGCTCTAAGGTTTCAATAATTATGTCCATTGCTTTTTCAGCATAAAACAAGGATTGTTCATTAAAATCGAAGGTCTTTTTATAACATCAGCATAGAGAAATCGTGCATATTACCTGGCAGGCTTGAAGTAAGGACACCTTCTCTTCTACCTGATGTAAGTATAGAAAACTCTTTCTGGAAAAGTCATATTAAAATATTTAATGTCCATCCATGTTTACTACATTAGCCTCCATTTTGTAAACCACATCAACCACATTCACAGATCATTTCATCAGAGAAACAGGAAAGTTTTTAGAAGCTTGTAATCTGTATTTTAACCAAGGATCAAACAACAGTTGTAAAAAGTTTTATTCCATCTGTGTAAAATTAAAGTATGTTCATTAATAAAAGTGAATGGTTTTTTAGTGTTACAATTGATGTGGAATGAAGGAAGGGTGAACGCACCACCAGCATTAACCTCTCCCACCTATTTAAGATTGCAGGAGAGATAACATTATCATAAACTATTTGTAGCATGGGGGATGGCATCTGTAGAAATTAGTTCCTTCCTGGTGTTAAACTCTCATAAATTCAGATATTTCCCACCATTTCTATGTTGTATGTCCTCTCCCATTTTGAAACTACTCAGACATTGTGATGGTTCGAATAAGAAGGATCATACAGAGTAGTGCTGAGAGCTTCCCTGACTGCTTCGTGCTGTTGCTGCCTCAGCGTCTGTCAGGGCAGCAGGCAGCCTGCAGGTCCTTGAACTCACAGCAGCCAGTCCTGGGAGCACCTCCACTAGATGACCCCCTTCCTTGAGACCAGCAGTCTTGCCAATCCCCAGGGTCTACTTCACAGGCCTCCCTTCAATGACACCGTCAGAGCTGACCAGAATCCTAATCCTCTGGTTTGAATGGACCGATCCACACTCAGCCTGGGGAGCCCACAGCACTTCACCCAGGGCCCCTTAGAAAGGCCTGAACCGCAAATACTGGAGCTTTCTCTGCCTGGTTCTAGTCTTGACCTTCCTCAGGGGCCCTCAAGGCTTCCTGTGAATTCTCTCAGGACCTAGAGTCAACAACTCACCTGCTTCAATTGTCCTTTGTTCTTCTGTTAGCTAAAACTTCTCAGGGGCTCATTTAAGCAAATGTAAATTTAACAAAGTCACAAAAAGCATAATTAAAAGCCATGATGGTAAAGTTCTGAACCAAGATTTATAAAATCTTACCCTGTATAATTATTCGCACAAGTTTCTTGTCTAGGCCTAAAGGAATTGTTTTCTCAAGGCCTTGGCATACTTTGAATGCAATATATAAATATCTGAAGATATATACATCATAAAATTTATATAACACACATTGAATACAATCGATAAATATCTGAAGGTATACACGTTAGCAGTGAGAAAACCAAGAAGGAATATGTGAGTGTATGTGTATTCGTACACATTTAACTTAGAGAACTTAGAAATGCTAGATCAAAACTGGTCATTTTAGAACTGCAGATGATTGACTAAAAACTGCAAAAACTTGTCAATTTGTCAATTAATTTGTTTTGTTGATTTTTCATGGAATTCATTTCCTTAAATGTCAGGCAGTTACATTTTTTAAGGAACTTCTACACTGTCCTCCCCCGTGACTGTCCCAGTTTCCATTCCCTCTAGCCATGTAGGAGGGTCCCTGATCTCCAAGCCTCTTCATTGTTTATGATATTATTAGTGGGCTCTTTGGTAATTGTTATTCTGACTGGCATGAGGTGATGCATCATTGTAGCTTTGTTTTGCGTTTCTTGTTGTTTAGCTCTGGTGAGCATCTTTCACTTGACTCTTGCCCGTCTAAAAGAGCAAGTTGCCCCACCCAGCCTCAGCAGTTGTGGCGCACAGGCTTAGTTGCCCCAAAGCATGTGGAGTATTCCTGGACCAGGGATCAAGCCCATGTCCCCTGCACTGTCAGATGGATTCTCCACCACTGGGTGACCCGTCTGTTTAGCTTTTTTTCCTTTTGAGATGTATATATATTTTGTATTGGAATATAATTGCTTTACAATGTTGTGTTAGTGTCTGCTGTACGACATCATCAATCAGCCCTAAGTATACATGAATCTGCTCCCTCTTGAACCTCCCTCCCGTGATCTCCATTTCACCCCTCTGGTCAGCAGAGAGCACCAACCTGAGCTCCCCGTGCTATCCAGCAGCTTCCCACTAGCCACCTGTTTTAATCATCAGTTCAGTTCATTTCACTTGCTCAGTCATGTTCAAGTCTTTGCGACCCCAGGGACTGCAGCACGCCAGGCCTCCCTGTCCTTTACCAACTTGCCTAGTTTACTCAAACTCATGTCCATTCAGTCGGTGATGCCATCCAACTATCTCATCCTCTGTCATCCCAATCTCCTGCCCACTTCAATCATTCCCAGCATCAGTGGCTTTTCAAATGAGTCAGCTTTTCGCATGAGGTGGCCAAAGTATCGGAGTTTCAGCTTCAGCATCAGTCNCATTCCACATCAACTGTAACACTAAAAAACCATTCACTTTTTATTAATGAACATACATTAATTTTACACAGATGGAATAAAACCTTTTACAACTGTTGTTTGATCCTTGATTAAAATACAGATTACAAGCTTCTAAAAACTTTATGTTTCTCTTATGAAATGATCTATGAATGTGGTTGATGTGGTTTACAAAATGGAGGCTAGCGTAGTAAACATGATGGATATTAATTATATTAATATGACTTTTCCAGAAGGAGTTTTCTATAGTTACATCAGGAAGAAGAGAAGGTGTCCTTACTTCAAGCCTGCCAGATAATATGCATGATTTCTCTATGCTGATGTTATAAAAAGACCTTCGATTTTAATGAACAATCCTTGTTTTATGCTGAAAAAGCAATGGACATAATTATTGAAAACTTAGAGCAAACTTCCGTCTTACTTTGAATTATTCCCTGAACACTTACATCATGGTGACAACACAGACGGTTGACATCAATGATAAATACCTCCATTTAAAGGTTTAGTGTGCATATAATATTACTTTGCTCTTAACCTTATAAATTGGAGAATAAATATAAATGATTCCCAACTTGTATAGAAGGGCTTCTCCTACAATTGAGGTAAAAACCATCAAAAACAGAACTTCATATATACAGTAGAAACAAATCACAGCATAGTAACTCAAGAGTTGGATGACATTTGTTTTGATTCCTTAATGATCTCAAATAACGTTACTATAAACAAGGATACATGACTAATAATTATACCTCTGCAAATATCCACCCCTTCATCTTGTGATCCATACGAACATATCAATTTTGTACATGTTTTAAATATGGAATACTTGCTACAGTGTTTCTGTTTAGAGTAATTCAACAAAAGTGGTACTAATGAAATGTTTTCTAGTATGAATTCTCTGGCATTGATTTACTTTTGATGTTTGATTAAACAGTTGTCTACATTTTTGTGTTGAATTCATGTATCTTTCCAAAGTAAACACTCATTTTTTCAAATTGTATATTTAGAACCCACCTTTTTTTTTTTTTTCACTGATTCATTTCTAGGGTTTCTCTGCAGTATGTACTCTCTGATGGTGAGTGAGGTGATGGCTGTGATGAAGTCCTTTGCCACATTCCTTACATGTCTAACATTTCTCTGCAGTATGAATTCTCTGATGTCGAGAAAGACCTGAACTCTGGGGAAAGGCTTTGCCACAGTCTGTACATTTATAAAGTCTCTCCCCAGTATGGATTCGTTGATGTCGAGTACGATGTGATCAATGGATAAAGGCTTTGACACACTTTTTACACTTGTATGGTTTCTCCCCAGTATGCATTCACTGATGTACAGTAAGACTCAGATGCCAGTTAAAGGCTTTGTCACATTCTGTACATTTATAAGGTCTCTCCCCAGTGTGGATTCATTGATGTTGGGTAAGAAATGAATAACGGATAAAAGGATTTGCCACATTCTGTACATTTATAACGTCTCTACCCAGTATGGATTCGCTGATGTTCAGTTAAAGATGAACTCTGCTTAAAAGTCTTGCCACCTGCTGTACATTTATAAGGTCTCTCCCTAGTATGAATTCGCTGATGTTGAGTAACATGTGAACAACAGATAAAGGCTTTGCCACCTTCTATACACTTGTATGGTTTTGCCCCAGCATGGATTCGCTGGTGTTCAGTTAAATAT
>SJYA01011946.1:0-12189 GCA_006410615.1 Neotragus moschatus
ATCAGCTGTTATCCTTATGGGAATCCCCTTGTGTGTTATTTGTTGTTTTTCCCTTGCTGCTTTTAATAGAAAATATATCAAGTGTAGTGCACAATTCTCATGAAACTAGGGTGGGGGATACATGCCATGACTGGTGGGCCTAGCTTCTATTCATTGTCTAAATTACCCATCTATTGTTCATATTTCTGAGATCCTTAGTAATACCCTCTCCTCTTGCATGTCCTCCATGACTTGCTATATACCCACTTATTAATTCCAGGTCTGAGAATTAAGACAGTATCACTTTCTTTTCAATCTACGTGTCTTTTATTTCTTTTTCTTGCCTTATTGCTGGGACTTCCAGCAATTTGGTGCTGAATAGCCAGGAAAGCACTTGTTCGCAGTCATAAGAGGTGTGATAAGGTGATTTATAATAAGAAATATATATTTGGTCTTCATCTCCATTTCTGGCACAGTACTTCTAACACCCTTGAAGTTTTCTAAGTGTCAAAAGCACTAAAGGTGTCTTTTGTCAAATTAATGAGGTGGCTTTTGGACCTCACCTAAGGACGGGGGCTGGTTGCCAGGGGAGCCAACCGTGCGATTAGAGTCTGAATTTTACTTCCACACCCCGTGACCTCTGAAGAGCAGGAGTTGAAGGTTGAATCAACCACAAATGGCCAATTATTTAATTAGTCATGCCCGTGTAGTGAATCCTCCATTAAGAATTCGAAAGGACAAGGCTTGGAGAGCCTCTGGGTTGGTGGCCGCGTGGAGACTGCAGGAGAGGGGTCCTTTCAGACAGAGCTTGGATCCTCTGTGCCCTTTCCCCTTGCCTTGCCCTACACTTCTCCCTGTCTGACTGTTCCTAAATGGTGTCCTTCTATAATGAACTGGTAATCTAGTAATTAAATGTTTCTCTCATTTCTGTAAGCTGCTCCAACAAATGAATCAAACCCAAGGAGTGGGCGTGGGCACTTCTGATGTACAGCCAATCAGTCATAAATGCAAGCGACAACCTGGACTTGTGATTGGTGTCTGAAGTAGGGTAGAGGTTGGGGAGAAGTCCTGTGGGACTTAATCCTTAGTGTATGGAATCTAATGCTATTTCCAGGCAGATAGTGTTGGAATAGAGTTGATTTGTAGGACACTCGGCTAGTGGCCAAGAGTTGACTGATGTGAGGGGAGAAAAGCCCACACATTAGAATTGATGTTCAGAAAGCTTTAGAAGAAAAAATTTCAGACTTTTGCCATAAGAATAGCATGAGCTGAAGTTTTTCATAGATATTTTTTGGTCTTATCTATTTTAATTCTCCTTAGTGTTTGGGAAGAATTATCCCATTTACAGATGGAAATACTGAGGCTCAAAGACATTGTGTAAATTACCTACAATTATGCAGCTAGCAAGAGGTGGTCAAGACCCCGATGCCAGCACTATTTTGACTGTACCAACGATCCAGTTTGTTAAGTGCCTAGTGCTTCATTCAATTTAAATCATTCATGTAGTAAACAATTATCCAGTTCATATTTATGTGCTGTGTTTTGAAAGTGCAAAGCACTGAATTAAAGTTATTTACTTTGTTTTAAAATTAAGATGATACCTAGGTTATCTTTTAAGAAAGGTTTGTGGAAGATTCTGTATAGATTACTTAGAAAGATGAGAGGAAGTCACTTTACTGATGGGAAATAATGTTCAATCAGGATGGCACATCTCATTAAACATCAAAGAGATGCTGAGTTTTAGTTCTTAGAACATGGAGCTGTGTCTCCAGAGATAATTTGCAATAACAACTATGCATTTGTGGCTTTATTTACCTGTGTTGAGGAATTCCACTTCAAATATAGGCTGTAATATGGAGCAGTACCATAGGATTGGTAATTGCACAGTCTTCTTTAGGCATCATATCAGAGAATGTCCTTTCTGATTTCATTGGGAGTTAATCTATTCTTATTATAACCATTTTAGTTGAGGAAGTTTTAATTTTCCGTCTAGATTAAAAAAAATCTTTGTAAGTACGTATGCTCTAATTCATTCAATCTAACTTGGAGGATAATTTGCAAAGTGAAAATCAGCTCATATTCCTTCTGCAATTATGAGTGAACATGAAGAGGAAGGTGAAATTGTAGAAGAGAGTCACAGAATGACAGGACTCAAAGAGACTGCAGTGGCCAACATGCCGCTTTACAGATGGGGAAACTGTGGCCTAAAAATCTTAAGTCACATGTCTAAGATTACACAACTACTGTCCCAGTGGCAAAGCTCAGGTCTTTCAAACTCAGGTCGTGTGTTCCCAAGCCCTGCGTTATTTCCATTTCCACAATCTGATAAGCATCAAATGAGACCCTGGAATAGTTTACTTTCAAGATCGCTTTCAACTCAAAGAGTCTTTTGTTATTTTCTTCTTTTTTTTTTTTTAATGGCCATGCCCTGAAGCATATGGGATCTTAGTTTCGTGAACAGGGATCAAACCCATGCCCTCTGGATTGCAAGAGTGGAGTCCTACACACTGGACTGCCAAGGAAGTCCCTATTTTATTCTATTATGTTTAGAATTTTATTAGTCCTACAAACAGTAATATTTGAAGCAGTTATGATATTCTCCCTGCATAAAGAAATATTTCAAATGAAAAACAAGAGTTTCTAAAAAGTTGATTGTAGGCCAATTTAATTAGAATCACTACTGCCTTTGAATTCATATACATGGTTTAGTTAAACAGAACAATCTTGTCATGACTATTTGCATTTGTAGAATCAGTGGTTGTCCTTTTACCACCTGTTTCAATAAAGACCCGTGATTCCCCTGTCATGTTGGAAACGTTCATCTGCAGTGACTCAACACAACTGCACCTAGAAAAACAAATTGATATTCAGCTTTCTCAAGACGCAAAATCAGCCTGAAAAAGTAAAAAATAGATCTGCTTTAAAATGTAAAGTGTGCACTGCCAAAAAAATGAAATACACATATTCAAAATTTGAAAGCTCTGTGATAAGATTATATCAAGTAATGTTTTCCGTTTAGAAATGAAAAATTTTTTACTTTTTCCTGGATGGTGATAGAAATCATTTTTATTTCTATCAAATCCACTGTAGCCTCTGACTCAACAGCTATTTTCAGCTACGTCTCTAGCATCTATATGAGAATTACCTGGTTCTGCTAATTAAAAATGCAGACTTCTGCTTCTCTCCCAGGCCTCTTTTCTAGTTGGCACCCTGGGACTTTGCACTTGAATACACTCTCTTCCCCACTCCCAGGACGATTCTTATGTGCACTGAGTTGGTAGCACTGGCCTAGAAGACAGTTTAATAACCTTAGTTTAAACATCACTAACCATGCCAGGTTCCTGACACTACATTCTCTGATGATGATAACGTAATGCCTACTAGCTCCTGTTTTAAACCCCTTGTAGCTACAGCTTTCCAGCTCCTACTTACAGGCTAATCCCCATCTGGTTTCTTGGATCAGTCTTGTACTTATTCAAGGAGAATTTCAAAACCCGTCAGTGGTCCAGGGTTCAGCGATGAGGGGGATGATGCTGTGATATTGATAAATATCTTGATATTGATTGATTTTTATTTATACCAAATAAATAAAGGTATTGATAAATATCTGTCCTGGCCCCTCCCTCTTTTTCTCGGTCTTGGTAGCTCCAGGGAAGGTAGAGGGTACATACGGTGCTATGGGACCCCCCTCACCTCTAGGAGGCCCATTTCTCATTAGTTTGCTGGTTTATCCCACAAAACTTACCATACAGCCTTCAAACTCACCCTTCTCCTTCCCTCTCTCCCCTAGGTCCACACAAAGGGGCTGGTTGGATAGGATTTGAGACTTGAGGAATATTTACATCCATGTTTGATGGAAGAGTGAAATATTATTCTTCACTTTTATCCAAAACAGACAGTTTCGGGTCTTTGCACAGGTCTTAGAACTATCTCTAAGTTTTAATTACACTGTTCTCTGTAGTCTGATCGCCACTCAGTTTAACATATACCATTGACAAGTCGTCACCTGTAGGTTATGCCTCAGCTACACCGCAGACCAGAAATCCTTTGATGTTTGCCTCGTGTTTTAAAGAAAGTGAGGTAGACACCAGAGGCCTCAAAACCAGTTCTTCCTGGGCTAGTGAAAGAACCAGAGGAGGCCAGGCCTTCATTTTCATCTCTAGCTGATTCTTCAAACTGCTGCTTCCTTTAGTACCAAATGCCTCATATAGTCACCTGTCTTTCTCAGCTCAGAATTTTTGGTACAGGGAGCACACTTTTATCTGTGACTTGTCTTTATGCCCTGTTATGCCTCGAAGTGCGAAAAGAAAGAGGACCTTGACTGGAAGAAAAGGTAATCTTCCTCCCAGAGGATAACACAAAAAGTTTTTTGTCTTTCCATCAAGCTCTCTTTTAGCCTTGAAAGGTTTGTTTGTTCAGTTGGTAAGTGGTGTTTGACTCTTTGCAACCCCATGGACTGCAGCATGCCAGACTTCCCTGTTCACTATCTCCCTGAGTTTGCACAAACTCATGTCCATTGAGTTGGTGATGACATCCAACCATCTCATCCTCTATCGCTCCCTTCTCCTCCTTCTCTATTTGTAACCTCTGGTTCTAGCTCCCATATGGTGGTGACCTAGACAAGCAGCTGTGGAGATCTTGCGAGGGTTACAGAGGATCTTGGGGTTAAAAATTGCTTAAATTTATTTTTTAACATATCTTCTTAGTAACAGGTTGTCTTCTGGATTTGCAGAATAAAACCCTTGTAAGCCAAACAGTCATTTTTTTTTTTTTAATTTTTCTGTCTCTCATAGGAGAACCTTAATGCCTAATTATCCTAACGTGCTGTTTTGGCAGGGATGACTAGCCAAAAATTCACGCTCCTTCCAAGATGAAGAGTAACTGCTGGCACGCAGTGGTCCAGCCAGACCCCGCAAGTTTCTGCTCCTAGTGCACGAGGCAGGAACCGTGTAACTAGTCTTCATCAAAAGATCTTGAGCAGAAGTGTTGTGTGTCACCTCTGGCTGAGCTGGTAAAGTTCCAGATACGTGGATCTTCATCTCTCTCTTTGTCACCTGACTGCACGTGGAGGATCTGATCGCGATGACAAGGTAGGGTGCAGGAAGGAAGAAACCTGCATCTCGAGTCACTGTCTTATAGCCAGCTGCCCAGAAGAGCTGCTTGACCAGGAACATCCACTCCAAATCAGTGTGAGTGAGGAATAAACTTTTATTTTGTGCTATATTACTGAGACCTGTGGGATTGTTTGTTATAGCTGCTAGAGTCAATTACTCTGACATACAACCATCAACCACAAAGGGGAGTGAAACGGGGACAAGACCTGTTGGTCACATATGTAAGAACAACAGATATAACTAGAAACCTAGGTATCTAGACTTGCACACTTCACATGGAGAATCCGTATCTCTAACCATCTTGCCTAAAAACACAAAGAAAAAAAAAGTGCTAGTTGCTCAGACATGTCCACTTCTTGTGTGATCCCATGGAATGCAGCCCGCCAGGCTCCTCTGTCCATGGAATTCTCCCAGCAAGAGTTACTAGAGCGGGTAGCCATCCCCTTCTCCAGGGGATCTTCCTGACACAGAGAGCAAACCCGGGTCTCCTGCATCGCAGGCAGATTCTTTATTGTCTGAGTCATGACAAAAAACACAGTACTCAAAACTAATACTTACCAAGCTGCACTGTGCTGGCCAAGGAGGAGCTTCGGAGACAAATCAGAGTTCCTTAAGTCTCTGTAGCAGCCCACAGTGCCTGCCAAATAGAGGCACTTGATAAGTGTGCCTTGTTAAATTGGATAGTTTGAGAGTCTGAGATGAAACAAAATACAACACAGGAAAAGCATCCTAACAGGGCTATGGGAACAGATGACAGAACAACTAGCTTTGCTTACATATAGTCTATGTCAGTTGTTAGTGGAAAAAAAGTCACAGTTTCTAGATGTCTCTCGCAGAACAATCACACAGACCACACCGGGGTCCTTTCAGCTCTTAGGCAGAAAGGAAGATCACAGCTTGGGTCTCACTCCCCATCATTGCTGCTCTGGAAACTCCCAGGACTCTGGACTCTTCCCTTCATGGTCCGTTCCACCCAGGTCACCAGTTGCTCCGGACCCTGAACACTCATCTCCAGTCCGTTATGAGACGGCGGCACTGCAGCTCCAAGGTCCAAGGGAGAGGACACAAGCGCCTCTTTCTCCAGCGGAGAGTCACCTCACCACTTTCCCTTCTGCTGACACATTTCAAGTTCAAATTCTTTGGGGGACAGGCACTTGGCATGGCCCTGTGGGCTCTCCAGTTTTCACATGGGGGCTGGGCAGGAAAGCATTAGGGGCCGTTTGTGTTTCAAACATATTTTGATATTCTTAAAAATGTTTCATGATCTTTAAAACAAAAAGGTGAACCCAAAGTATTCTGTAAAATTGGGGTAGGGGTGGATCGGAGGGTTGATTTCTCAGGCAGCTTCCTGGCTGTATCTCGCCAGTGGATCGGTTCATCACTACTCAGTTCTGCCCCTTGAGGGCACCAGAGACTGCTTTGCTGAAGAAAATGGTGCTTTGACGCAAACCAGATGGACTCTAGGCCAGCAATCAGCTGTGTGACCAGTGGACAGAGGCAGTGTCTGGCCTGCCTTGGAAGCCCTGCCACGGGCACAGCCTGCAGAATTCTGCACGGCACATGGATGATAGCTGGCGACGGGGATGATGACAGGACCTCAAAGCTTGAGTTCAAATTCCAAGTCTGCTGTCAGCTGTGTGGCTTTTGAAAATTCATTTAACTTCTCTGGGTTTTAGCTCCCCTTAGGTAAAAAGATGGGGTTAAAAGAGCTGACCCCAAGGGTGTCTTCCAGCTTAATAAATAAATAAATAATATTCTAAATAATAAAGAAAATGGGAAATGATCGAACAGCAGGGATTCGCATATCCTGGAACCTTTGAAAGTGCCCCTGTCCTGGGCACGGACCGTGGCATGACCAGGAGCGAGGATGGCAGGGAAGTGGGATGGCGATGCCGTCAGAGCTGGGGATGAGGCTCAGAGGTAGCTTGGAGGTGGGAGTCTCACAGGGCCTCCCTAGTCCATGATCCTAGCCAGCGCGGGTCGAATCTGGAGAGAGATGGGATAACCTCTTCCTGCAACCACACCGAGCAGTCTGGCTGTGTGTGAGACAGCAACTGGGAGCGCAGCGTGACCCAGCCCTCCTCAGGAATGGCAGATAGCACTCACGAGCGCCACCGAGGCGGGGTGGTCATCTCAACATTCTTCTCAGGCACAGACGAGCCTTCCCTGACAATTCATTTCCATTCCCAAGTCGTGCGTGCTATTTTGGTTCGCACCAGCTCACTGGGGTAGGGAGATGAACTGTGTGCATGGAACATCATTCTTGAATAAATGAATGAAGGAGTCAATGACTAAGAGAGAGTGTGAGCCCTGAGGGGAAGAGTCTTGGCTGTGCAGAGAGTGAAGGGGATTCTCATTCAGTCACAGCTTGGCAGAGCATTAGTCTCTGGCTTCTGAGCAGAGAGAGCACGGTGGCTGGTCAATGGGGTCCAGTCCGCTGTCCCAGCTGGTGCTTGAATGTAGGTTAAGCTCAGAGACTGGGGTGTCACAAAAGATCCTAGAGAGACTCTGCGAGGACTGGGGAAAGAGGGCTCTCCTGTGCTGTGAATGTCAGAGGCAGAGATCAAGGAAGCCTAAGACGTTATGAATGCGGGGAAAACAACGCTGTCATTTTGTTGGGGGCAGTATTGGACATTTCGCTCCTGATCTTGCAGTGATGCCGGGGGACAAGGGTCAGTAAAGCTGAGTAGAATTACGGGAAGAAGACTGCTTAGAGGGGGGTGTCAGGGTTGGGGCATCCATGGAAGCCTTTCTGAGTGAGCATTGACCCCCAGTTTACAGTGTTCATCACTCCTCCTGAGGAGCATTAATGAAGGCAAAGAAGCAAGTCTTCGGCCTCAGCTTTCCAGAAGTGCATCTTTCCAGAAACCCTTCCTGTCGAAGTAGCTGTAGGCAGATAGGCTTACAGAAGAGTAGGGCTATGGGTGTCAAGGACTGGAGAGAAGGAACGCATAGAAGGTATGTGGTATGAACAGAGGGCTTGCCTTTTAGACCTGGCTTCTGCCTACCAGAAAGAATGAAGGGATGGAGCCAAAGCAAAAACAACACCCCGTTGTGGATGGGACTGGTGATACAAGCAAAGTCTGATGCTGTAAAGAGCAATATTGCATAGGAACCTGGAATGTTAGGTCCATGAATCAAGGCAAATTGGAAGTGGTCAAACAGGAGATGGCAAGAGTGAACGTCGACATTTTAGGAATCAGCGAACTAAAATGGACTGGAATGGGTGAATTTAACTCATATGACCATTTTATCTACTACTGTGGACAGGAATCCCTTAGAAGAAATGGAGTAGCCATCAGATTAAACAAAAGAGTCCGAAATGCAGTACTTGGATGCAATCTCAAAAACGACAGAATGATTCCTGTTTGTTTCCAAGGCAAATCATTCAATATCACAGTAATCCAAGGCTATGTCCCAACCAGTAATGCTGAAGAAGCTGACGTTGAACAATTCTATGAAGACCTACAAGACCTTTTAGAACTAACACCCAAAAAAGATGTCCTTTTCACTATAGGGGACTGGATTGCAAAAGTAGGAAGTCAAGAAACACCTGGAGTAACAGGCAAATTTGGCCTTGGACTACAGAATGAAGCAGGGCAAAGGCTATTAGAGTTTTGTCAAGAGAATGCACTGGTCATAGCAAACACCCTCTTCCAACAACCCAAGAGAAGACTCTACAGATGGATATCACCAGATGGTCAACACTGAAATCAGATTGATTATATTCTTTGCAGCCAAAGCTGGAGAAGCTCTATACAATCAACAAAAACAAGACTGGGAGCTGATTGTGGCTAAGATCATGAACTCCTTATTGCCAAATTCAGACTTAAGTTGAAGAAAGTAGGGAAAACCACCAAACCGTTCAGGTATGACCTAAATCAAATCCTTTACGGTTATACAGTAGAAGTGAGAAATAGATTTCAAGGGTTTAGATCTGATAGACAGAGTGCCTGATGAACCATGGATGGAAGTTTGTGACATTGTACAGGAGATAGGGATCAAGACCATCTCCAAGAAAAAGAAATGCAAAAAGGCAAAATGGCTGTCTGAGGAGGCATTGGAAATAGCTGTGAAAAGAAGAGAAGCAAAAGGTAAACGAGAAAAGGAAAGATATATCCATTTGAATGCAGAGTTCCAAAGAATAGCAAGGAGAGATAGGAAAGTCTTCCTCAGTGATCAGTGCAAAGAAATGGAGGAAAACAATAGAATGGGAAAGACTAGCGATCTCTTCAAGAAAATTAGAGACACCAAAGGAACATTTCATTCAAAGATGGGTTCAATAAAGGACAGAAATGGACCTAACAAAAGCAGAAGATATTAAGAAGAGGTGGCAAGAATACACAGAANATAACAAAAAAGTGAATGGATTTTGCAGATGTAGTTAAGGACCACAATCCCTAATTAGTTGATTTTGAGTTAATCAATGGCAGTATTGTCCTGGGTGGGCTAATCTAAAAGAGAGCCTGGAGGTCAGAGATTCTCTCTCTCTGGCACTGGCTATAAGAATCAAGATGCCATGAATTCTACAGCCTCAAGAAAATTAATTCTGCCACCAACTGAAGGGGGTTAGATGCAGATCCTTCCCCAGTCAAGCTGAAACAGGAGGCACATTCTTTGAAAGAATGACATAGCCCGAGGACACAACAGAAACTGATTAGACTCAAATGGGTCCAAGATGCCAGACAAGTCAACTTCAACTAGACTTTGATCCTCACCAGGGAACATTTCATGTAAAGATGGGCACAATAAACGACAGAAATGGCATGGACCTGAAAGAAGAGATGGCAAGAATACACAGAACTATACAAAAGAGATCTTAATGACCCAGATAACCATGATAATGTGATCACTCATCTAGAGCCAGGCATCTTGGAGTGTGAAGTCAAGTGGTCCTTAGGAAGCAGCATTACAAACAAAGCTAGTGGAGGTGGTGGAATTCCAGCTAGTTGTTTCAAATCCTAAAAGATGATGTCAGTAAAGTGCTGCACTCAATATGCCAGCAAATTTGGAAAACTCAACAGCAGTCACAGGATTGGAAACAAGTCAGTTTTCACTCCAATCCCAAAGAAAGGCAATGCCAGAGAATGCTCAAACTACTGCACAATTGCACTCATCTCACACACTAGCAAAGTAATGCTCAAAATTCTCCAAGCTAGGCTTCAACAGTACATGAGCCAAGAACTTCCAGATATTCAAGCTGGGTTTAGAAAAGGCAGAGGAACCAGAGATCAAATTGCCAACATCCACTGGGTCATAAAAAAAGCAAGAGAATTCCAGAAAAACATCTACTTTTGCTTCATTGACTACACTAAAGCCTTTGACTGTGTGGATCACAACAAACTGTGGAAAATTCTTTAAGAGATGGGAATATCAGACCACCTTACCTGCCTCCTAAGAAATCTGTATGCAGGACAAGAAGCAACAGTTAAAACCAGACATGAAACAACAGATTAGTTCCAAATTGGAAAAGGAACACATCAAGCCTGTATGTTGTCACCTTGCTTACTTAACTTCTAGAGTTACAGAAGGGTAAAACTTTTAGAGTTTCGCAGAGTACATCATGCGAAAGGCCAGGTTGGATGAAGCACAAGCTGGAATCAAGATTGCCAAGAGAAATATCAATAAGCTCAGATATGCAGATGACACCACCCTTATGGCAGAAAGCAAAGAGGAACTAAAGAAAGTTTTATTGAAGGTGAAAGAGGAGAGTGAAAACACTGGCTTCAAACTTAACATTCAAAAAGTGAAGATCATGGCATCCAGTCCCATCATTTCATGGCAAATAGATGGGGAAACAGCGACAGACTTTATTTTCTTGGGCTCCAAAATCACTACAGATGATGACTGTAGCCATGAAATTAAAAGACACTTGGCCCTTGGAAGAAAAGATATGACAAACCTAGACAGCATATTAAAAAGCAGAGACATTTCTTTGCCAACAAAGATCCATATAGTCAAAGCTATGATTTTTCCAGTAGTCAGTCATGTATGGATGTGAGAGTTGGACCATTAAGAAGGCTAAGTGCCCAAGAATTGATGCTTTTGAACTGTGATGTTGAAGACTCTTGAAAGTCCCTTGGACTGCAAGGAGATTCAACCAGTCAATCCTAAAGGAAACCAGTCTTGAATTTTCATTGGAAGGACTGATGTTGAAGCTGAAGCTACAATACTTTGGCCACCTGATGATGCGAAGAACTGCTGCTGCTGCTGCTGCTAAGTCGCTTCAGTCGTGTCCGACTCTGTGCGAACCCATAGACGGCAGCTCACCAGGCTCCCCCGTCCCTGGGATTCTCCAGGCAAGAGTACTGGAGTGGAGTGCCATTGCCTTCTCTGGCGAAGAACTGACTCATTGGAAAAGACCCTGATGCTGGGAAAGATTAAGCCATCCTCTTAAATGAGGTATCTACCTACCTAAAAACCTGTTCCACCAGTTTACCTGGAGCACACACTGCCTCACTTTCCACCCTTAACTCCATTCAGAGTGTGCTAAAGTTCAGCTGCTACAGCAGCACAGGAGAAAAGGGGGACAACAGAGAATGAGATGGTTGGATGGCATCACCAACTCAATGGACCTGAGTTTGTGCAAGCTCCAGAAGATGGTGAAGGACAGGGAAGCCTGGTGTGCTGCAGTCCATAGGGTTACAAAGAGTCAGACACTACTTAGCAACTGAACTAAATTGAAAATATTAGAAGCATAAAAAACAACTTATGTGCAACTATGCTTTTAATGAATTGCCTTAATTAAAAAATGAAATTATAAAAATATTGAAACAACTTTGGGAAAGCCAAGACATACAAAACCTGATTTGCCTTAAATATTAGGTAAAATTTACATCTGTATCTAATAATCACATTGTACACTTTAAACTCACATATATGGCATTTATATCTCAAAACAGGTGAAAAATTGTTAAAATTAAAGAGATATGGAATCATCTCTAAGAATCTATAATAAATAAATATTGCCTAAAACAAAGGTCCGTCTAGTCAAGGCTATGGTTTTTCCAGTAGTCATGTATGGATATGAAAGTTGGACTGTAAAGAAAGCTGAGCACCAGAGAATTGATGCTTTTGAACTGTGGTGTTGGAGAAG
>SJYA01011947.1:0-12179 GCA_006410615.1 Neotragus moschatus
TTGCAATTTCCTGTCAATTTTAGAGCTAGTTTGTAAATTTATGCAAAAAAGGAAGCTGAGAGTTTGACAAAAATTGTTTTGAAACTGTAGACCAGTTTAATGAGTGCTGACATCTTGACACCTTAAGTTCTCTGAGCTATGAGCACAGGAGGTTTTTCCATTCTTTCATGGTTTTATAATTTCCTTCAACAATGTCCTGTGGTTTTCTGAGTATGAATTTTACACTTCTTTTGTTAAATGTATTCCTAAGTATTTGATTCTTTTGGATGTTAATAATCATTTTCAGATTGCTTACTGCTAAAGTATAGAAATACAATTGATTTTTATATATTGACTTTTATCCTGAAATGTTGCTGGACCTGTTTACTACTTCTAGTTGTTTTTTAGTGAATTCCTTATTTTCTGTATTCAAAAGCATGTCGTCCGCACATGGAGATGTACTTTGCTTCCTCCTTTCTCGCCTGGATCTTTGTGAACCTCCGTTGCTCTTCTAGTTGCCCTACCTAGAACTTCCACTAAAATATTGAATAGACGTGGTGTAAGTGGGCATCCTTGTTCTGTTCCCGATTTTATGGAGAAAGCAGTCAGTCTTCCACTATTAAAAACATTAGCTGTCCGTTTTTCACAGATGCTTTTATCATTTGGGAAAACTCATATTCCTGGCTGTTATGGATTTTTCCCATGAAAGTATGTTGCATTTTGTCCGTGTTTTCTATCTGTTGACAACTGTGTGCTTTTGTCCTTTCTTCTGTTCAGTTCAGTTCAGTTCAGTCGCTCAGTCATGTCCAACTCTTTGCAACCCCATGGACTGGACTCCTAATAAGGTTAGGAGTTAATAAGGTATGATTAATTTTCCCATTTTGAATCAAACCAGATTGAATCCCCTTTGGCCATAATGTATAATTTTCTTTTTTGTGTTGCTAGATTCAGTTTGTAAATATCTTGTTGAGAATTTTTGCATCAATTATTATAAGAGCTATTGGTATGTGGTTTTATTTTCATGAGTTGTCTTTGGTTTTGATGTCGTGTTAATGCTGACCCCACAGAATGAGTCTGAAAGTCTTCCTCCTTTTCCTGTTTTTGGAGAGGAGTCTGTGAACTCTTGGTAATATATTTTTTAAATGTTTGGTAGAAATTTCCAGTGAAGGCATCTGGAACTATTTACATGTTCTATTTCTTATTAAGTTAGTTTTGATTGTTAACATCTTTCTAGCCATTTCATTAATATTATTTCATCTGTTGACATATAGTTGTTCACAGTTTTTTCTTGTAATCATTCTTATTTCTGTGAGGGAAGTAGCCATATTCACTCGTTCCTGATTTTAGTTATTTGAGATGTCTCTTTCTGACATGGCATACTGGCTCATCAGTTGTCAATTTGCTGATCTTTTCAAATAAATATCTTCTGATTTTGTTCATCTTCTCTGTTGTTTGAGTGCACAAATTTTGGCATATTGTGATTTCATTTTCATTCACCTCAAAGTATAACGTTTCCTCATTTCCCTTGTGAGTCCTCCTTTGACTCACTGGCTATTTAGGAGTTCATTTTTTAACTTCCACAGATTAGTGAGTTTCGCAAATTGCCTTCAGTTACTGAGTTCCAAGTTAGTTCCATTGTGTTGGGAGAACATACCTTGTATGATTTAAATACTCTTGCTGCTGCTGCTGCTGCTGCTGCTAAGTCGCTTCAGTCGTGTCCAACTCTGTGCGACCCCGTAGATGGCAGCCCACCAGGCTCCCCCGTCCCTGGGATTCTCCAGGCAAGAACACTGGAGTGGGTTGCCATTTCCTTCTCCAATGCATGAAAGTGAAAAGTGAAAGGGAAGTCCCTCAGTCGCGTCCGACTCTGCACAACTCCATGGACTGCGGCCCACCAGGCTCCCCTGTTCCTGGGATTCTCCAGGCAAGAACACTGGAGTGGTTGCCATTTCCTTCTCCAATGCATGAAAGTGAAAAGTGAAAGTGAAATCGCTGAGTCCTGCCTGACCCTCAGCAACCCCATGGACTGCAGCCTTCCAGGCTCCTCCATCCATGGGATTTTGTTTTAAAACTGAAAATGTGGTCTACTCTGGATAATATTTCATGTGCTTGAGAAGGATGGGCATTTTGCAGGGCAGAATATTCTATATATGTCTGTTAGCTCTGATTGGTTTCTAGTGCTTTTAAAGTCTTCTGTATTCTTATTGATGTCCTAAAGAGTTTTCTATTTGTTACTAAAAGTGGGTTATTAAAATTTCCAACAACTTTAATTGTCTGTTTTATCCCTTTGGTTTTGTCAGGTTTTGCTTTATGTATTTAGGAGACTTATTTTTCGATGCATATGTGTTTTTAATGATATCTTCCTGGTGGTTGACCTTTTTATGGTAAAATGTGTTTCATTGTCTTCAGTCACATTTTCTTTATTTTAATATCTGTTTTGTTGGATATTAGTATCGGCTCTCCAGTTCTTCTAGGATTGTCATTTGCATAGTATATAATTTTCCTTTCTTTTACTTTCAACATATTTTTATCTTTGAAACTAAAGTGTGCCTCCTGTAGACAGTGTATAGTTAGATCTTGTTCTGGACACAGTCTGACAGCCCCTACCTTTACTTGGAATGTCTAAAATACTCACACTCACTCTCACTATTGATGTGATTGGGTTTAAGTCTACTGTTTTGCTTTTTTTATGCCCGTCTCACGTCTTTTTGCTCTCTGTTTCTCCTTTCCTGTTTCTTTCATACATTAAGTGATTATTTCCTGTGTAACACTTTGATTCCTTTAATTAGTTTAACTTAAAAATTAGTTTGCTTAGTGTTTGCTCTAGGGTTTAAAATATGTATCATAATAAAATCTATTTCAGGTTTATACTAACTTAATTCTAGTGAGAGAGTGAAAATTCACTCCTTTCTTTTCTCTTCCCCCTTTTAGCAGCAACAGTATGATATATAATATGTTTACACATATATTATAAATCCAACAGCACAATGACTTTATCCCTGTTTACTTTACCTAATTTCATGTCTCTTAACAAACTGAGAAATTAAAGGGAGCAAGTATATATGGTTTGTTACATTAACCTTGCTTTTCACTTCTTCCTCTTTGGGTTACCAGTTGGTGTCAGTCCCTTACTCCAATACAGGTTTGCTCCCACTCACCTTTCTCGTGCTGTTATATTTTATATTATATATGTATTAAATTACTCTATGGCATAAACTCAGCAATACAACTGTATCAATATTGCTCTATGCATTCGTTTTAAAATAAGTGAAGAAACAGGAAGAAATATGCCGTCATACAGTCTGACTTACCTGTTTACCTTTGTTGTCATGTGGATTTGAAATACTCTCCAGTGACACTTGTTTTTAGCTTGGAAAACTTTCTTTAATGTTTCTTATGAGAGTCTGTTAATGAATTCTGCTTTTATTCATGTGGGTATACATTCTGACTTTGTTTTCGAGAGGTAGTTTTGCTGGAAATAAGATTCTTGGCGGGCTGCTTTTTTTATCCAACACTGAATAGCGCTTGTATTTCAGCACCGGTTGCTTCTGATGAGAATTCAGCTTTTAATCATATTGAGGTTCCCCTCTAAGTAAAGAGACGTCTTTCTTTTCTGTGTTCAAGGTTTTTCTGTTTCTTTTCAGATTTCAACATTTGGCAGACTGATGTGTCTGTATGTGGATCTTTGAGGTTTTACCCAAATGTGTTAATCTATTAAGCTGCATAGATGAAAGGTTTTTATCAAGTTTAGGTAATTTTCAGCAATTTTTTGAATATTTTTCTATTCCTGTCTCTCCTTTCCTCCAGATACTCTTACCATGCAAGTGTTAGCACACTGCATTTCTCAGAGGCTCTGTTAATTTTTATTCATTCTTTTTCTCTGTTCTTCAAATTATACCTTTATATATTTCCAATTTCACTGATTATTTCTTCTGCCAGGTCAGATTTATTCTTCATCCCCTCTTGAAAATAGTTCTCCTTTTTATTATTATACCTTCTAACACCAGACTTTCCATTTGGTTCTTTCTCGTAACTTCTATCTCTCTTTAATAGTCCCTACTTGATGAGACATTGGCATTTTTAAAATTCTTTAATTACAGTTTCCTTTGTCATCTAGGCTACTACAAAGGCACTATCATTTTTTTTTTCCTGTGTATCATTCAAACTCTTGATGTTCCATAGTTTTGGTAACAAGTGGACATTTTAGACAATAGATGGTAGCCTACTCTGGATGCTGACTTCCCCACCCCCATGAGTTTTTGCTTGTTTGCTTTCTCGTTTCATGTTTCAGCTGGACTGGTTCAGTGAGGTCTGTCTCTCCCCTACTTTGCGTGGCCTCTGAGCTTGTTTTCCAGAAGGGCTGGAGTAGTATAATCAGAACCCGGTGTTCTCAGTCTGTGGTGCCTGAAGTAGAGCTTCTACCCTCTGAGTGGATCTGGGTGGAAGAAAGGAGCTCTCAACCTCACCTGCCTGGAATAGAGCTTCTCCCACTTGGGGCTGGGGCGATGAGAATTCTGGTGTCTTGTCTCTCTCAGGGAGAAATGGTTGCCCTAGATTGGAAACTAGGGGTGAAGTGAACTCTGTCTTCTCGATGAGAGCCACCCAGAATAGCGCTTCAGTCCCATTGAACTGGGTTTGGGGCATGCCTTCAGTACTGCATACCTTCACAGTTCTTACTCAGATCAGTAAATTTCCTTTAATAAATATTTCTCCATCTGCCTATGTCCTTAGGATCACTTCCAGAGACTTTAAATAGTTGATTTTTAAAATAATTTTGACCGCTTATGGTTGTTTCATTGGGAATAGAGTTCACAGATATACTTGCTTACCCATCCCAGAAGTGTTGCTGCCAAATCGCCTTGGTCCTCTTCACTGGAACCCAAGAATGTCTTTAAGTTCTTACCATTGTCAAAACAACACAGAGTATGGTCATTTATGGTCCTTTAATCACTCATCTCTGATTCCTAATTTTCTTTCTGACATGACAAGGTGTGAAGAGAGGAGGGAACTGTAACACCTTTTCTCCCTTTATACTTTCAATTGCTGACTTGGAAAAGGTGCAAGTGAAGAACCCTAAGCCCTGCCAGCTGTCTTCAGCTTTCATAGCTGTTACTAAAAGTGCGGCAGTGATGTACTGTGCTGTGCTCAGTCACTCACTCAGGTCTGGCTCTTTGGGACCCCGTGGACTGTAGCCCGCCAGGCTCCTCTGTCCATGGGGATTCTCCAGGCAAGAATCCTGGAGTGGGTAGCCATGCCCTCCTCCAGGGGGTCTTCCTGGGGAAGCACAAATCATACCCAGCAGCACTTCTGTTTAGTAGGTTGATGACGCTATTTAGAGCACCTTGATAAAGTTCACATAAATGTGTGCTAAAAATGTTTCTATTAAAATATATTTAAATATACCAATGGCTGAGAGAAACTAGTTAGTCTGAGTAGTTCAGATTTTTCCCCTAGTCTTCCAATACAAGGAAAAAAAAAATTTGTCCTCAACCCTTTGAGAGTTCTTGAAAATTTATACCACAAATATCATCTAGAGTGGTATAAGAACCATTGTGCATGTGTGTACATGTGCAATGTTGCCAAGAAGCCATATTAAAAGTACATAAAACAATTTTACTATATATATTAACCACTTTTGCCTCTATAAGGTAGCTCTTAGGAGTGTAAATCATAAGCTAATACAAGTGGCAATATAATTAAAGATTTTTGTTTAAAAAAATGGCACTTTTAGTTTCAACTCCAAAGTTATCACTCCAGATCTTAAAACAAGAAATGATTTGAGCAAATTGGAAGTAAAAAAGGGAATTTTCTTGAGGCTGCAGGGCAAACTGGAATCCAAAAGTCTAGAGAGACAGACAAATACAGAGAAATATGACTAAGTTCAACTTAGTTACTCAACCCATAAGTTTAAAGGTAAATTAAAAATTAAATGTTAATTCTGATGAATTTCTAGAATCTGAGTGTGGACCTCTTCGAGAGGGAAAAACTCCTTGTGGCTGTAGTTTTAGAGGATTCCCAATACTTTCACAGATTTTTACCCCCAAAAAAACCCATCAGGTTTGAAGAATGAAGAAAAATCATTTCCTGTCTTTGGGAGGAAGATTGGAAAAATAACCATTTTGATGTATGACCAGTGCTATTCCATAAGAAAGGTTGAATCTTCATTGAAAAGAACTTTACAAGAGGCTTATCTCATGTAGGCAAGAAGGCCACTTCAATCCCCTGTAGACTTCCTGTCTCACCTATGGAGTGGCTGGGAGGTGGGCAGAAGGGGAACCAAAGATAAAAAGCACCTGCGAAGGTCACAGTCCAGGGACATATCATCAAAGTTTCCATGCCTCACTTGCTCATGGAGCCAGTTGAGGGCAGAGCTTGGACTGCAAGGAGATCAGAGCAGTCAAAGGAGATCAGTCCTGACTATTCACTGGAAGGACTGATGCTGAAGCTGAAGCTCCAATACTTTGGCAACCTGATGGAAAGAACTGGCTCACTGGAAAAGACCCTGATGCTGGGAAAGATCAAAGGCAAAAGAGAAGAGGCTGACAGAGGATGAGATGGTTAGACAGCATCACCAACTCAACAGAAATGAATCTTAGCTAACTCCAGAAGATAGTGAAGGACAGAGGAGCCTGGCATGTGGCAGTCCACGGGGTTTCAAAGAGTCGGACATGACTTAGTGACTGAAAAACAACAATAACAAAAAAGGTATCAAAGCACTTCAGTAGTAGCAAAAGGGACATTCTTGAGACAACCATGTTTAAAATAAAACAAAAATATTTCAAGTTTTTAAAATAAAAACTGAAAATGCCCATTTATCAGTGTAAACAATAATAGCTCCAAGTACTCAACTGTATTTTGAGACATCACAGCAAAAATCTGTAGATTGCCAAAAGTCCCTGGAACCAAGTCTTTCTGGAAAGAGTGGTTGATCAAACTATTTTTATGTGGTCAGTGGCAAAAGGTAGCTATAAAGTAATACAGCTAATTTTCAAATGTGGGATATAAATTAGCTCCAAAGGATTATAAATTCTAAAAATAAGTTAGGTTTCTAAAGTAATTGATGTCTTTCCAGACTGCATCAATCTAGCGAATACATAAAAATCATTGTAATGGAAGCAAACTGTTCTCATGGGCTTGGCTCACACCTTCAGGACTGCTGTCCCTGCCAACACTTCTACTGTCTGTTCCAGTTCCACTAGAACAGTGAGGAACCCCGGAGGATGCCTCATAGTGGCCATTCCCAGACCTTCAGCGACTTGCCCTTTGTTCTGCTCCTGTCTGCCCCCCACACTCACCCAGGACAGGGCTTTTCTGGTGGTTCAAATGGTAAGCAATCTGTCTGCAATGCAGGAGACATGAGTTCAATCCCTGGGCTGGGAAGATCCCTAGAGAGGGGAATGGCACCCCACTCCAGTATTCTTGCCTGGAGAACTCCATGGACAGAGGAGCCTGGCAGGCTACAGCCCGTGGGATCACAAAGAGTCGGACACAACTGAGCAACTAACTCTCTGCCCCCCAGGGATGGTTGCAAGAATCCCAGGTCACTGCTTGCAGGGGCTCCAGGCCTGGCCCAAGGAGAAATGCCCCTCCACAAAGCAGTAGTGCCTGGTCCTTACTCAGAAGCCCTCGTTTCGGTGGTATCTGTTTAAATAGTCACTGCCTGTCTCCAAAACACTGGGTCAGATTTTGAATTGTGGCCGATGAGTAGAAGAGAGAAAAAGGTCCACACTAAATCTGAATAATACACATTATCATTTTTGCACTGTCCTTCCCAAGAAGTGGCTGCATGTCTCTTTCTTACAGTGAGTTTCTTCCCATGAAAAACAGTCTTTCCTACACACAAAGCTAAAGCAGTCTCAGAAGTGGGCTTCCCAAGTGGCTCAGTGGTAAAGAATCCACCTGCCAATCAGGAGATGTAGGAGAGGCCAGTTCAATCTTTGGGTTGGGAAGATCCCCTGGAGTAGGAAATGACTACCCACTCCAGTACTCTTGCCTGAGAAGGCCCATGAACAGAGCAACTTGGAGGTCTACAGTCCATGGGTCACAAAGAGTCAGACACAGCCGAGCACGCACCCATATAGGGCTAGTTATAGCTGTATTGTCAGTAGTTTATATTTTTGGATCTGGAACTTCTTGATATATTAGTACAGATAAAAAATAAGATTTAAATTTGCTGGACTTTTTGTCCAACATGAAATGTGTGCTATTATTTCCTTAACAGAAATACCTATGTTTAACTTGTGCAAAAACTTGTCCCCAGAGGGAGGAAATGAGGAAGGTTATTTTGGTTTAGAAGTTTCTGACTTATCAGTACATACCACCAAAAAATGTCTTTTTTTCCAGAACAGGGTAGAAACAACTCATTCAAGGTTTGAAGATTGTCTTTATAAAGCTTCTTATGAATCACAATTTAATATCCTAGATTAAAATTTCTCTAATATTGCATTTCCCAGTATTAACTGCTGAGCACTCATCTGTTCAGTTAAGACACATCCCTTTAGTCCTAGACTGACCTATAAAGGTTACATTTCTTAGACTTTATTCATACTATGACTTGAACTCAAGATGGCTAGTGAGTATGAAAAAGCACTTAGATTCCTTCTATCTCTGAAATTATGCATTCCAGGACCTAAAGTAAATCATCTATGTTCAAGAAAAAAAAAATTGTTGCTTTTTCAGGCCTATTTAGCTCGAAGCATTTATTAAGGACCAACTGTGGGATTGAATTATTTTCCATAACATGTAGTAACTTGCAGATGTTTTAATCAATTTGGAAATAAAAATATGCATATAGGTAAAATAATTTGAAGTATTACATCACAATAGGAAAAAACTGTCTAGTAAGAAGTAATAATGTTAGGTAAATGAGTGGTGAAAATAATATGAACCCTTCCTAAATAGCTATAGGAGTGGAACAGAGCATATTTTCATTTCAAAGGTCAAATTTCACACACGTTTCTGTAAACAATTTTATTTAAACTTTCTATTTTGTAATCCGATAGGAATTTTATTTATATCTCCTTTTCCTTTTTCCCTGTAATTATTTGCTTGAAAATAAGTTTTTTATTGTTAATTGTTAAGTTTAGATTAACTCTCTCACTGCATATAGAAATATACAGGGTTAGTACTATCTCATTTCAGTGTTGTGGGTACTGAGGCTTTCTTTCTCCTCATTGTTCCTGAGGGTGTACATGTTACTTTAGAAATACTGCTCTCTAAACATGGAACTGATTGTTTAGACTGAAGACATGAAGGTCAAATGTTGACCATGTTGTAAGCTAAGTATCAGAATTGGTACAGACATAGTTCTGCCTATTCCTCTGACTAAGAAGAGCTAAACACTTTGAACATTATCTATAAAAAGAAACATAAGGAGACTCTATAAGTGGGTAGAAGATCAGTTCCTGACCATTGGAACCAAGGAATGATATGGCAGTGAGTTGTCTAGGTTTTCTTGTTGTCTCAGGTACCCTGGATTGGGTACTAGATTCCCTGGTGCCCAGAGATGCCACCCAGCACAGACAAAGGTGACCCAATAAAGCCTGCTCTGTAACCAAAGGACCAGGAAGGTGGCCTGGCAAGACCAAACATTTCCAGACAATAACCAACCCCTCAGGGCAAACATCAAAACAAACAGTCCTGAAGCCTCCCCTACCAACTCTATCAGCAAAGTTCAAGAAGAGAGCCTGGGCTCCGCCATCCTCAGACTATGGCACAGTATCCCAATTTCCTACCTAGGAGGGTGTCAGAGAAGGACGAGTAGCAAGGAGCTGAAGATGTTATTGCCACCCNGTTGACCATGTTGTAAGCTAAGTATCAGAATTGGTACAGACATAGTTCTGCCTATTCCTCTGACTAAGAAGAGCTAAACACTTTGAACATTATCTATAAAAAGAAACATAAGGAGACTCTATAAGTGGGTAGAAGATCAGTTCCTGACCATTGGAACCAAGGAATGATATGGCAGTGAGTTGTCTAGGTTTTCTTGTTGTCTCAGGTACCCTGGATTGGGTACTAGATTCCCTGGTGCCCAGAGATGCCACCCAGCACAGACAAAGGTGACCCAATAAAGCCTGCTCTGTAACCAAAGGACCAGGAAGGTGGCCTGGCAAGACCAAACATTTCCAGACAATAACCAACCCCTCAGGGCAAACATCAAAACAAACAGTCCTGAAGCCTCCCCTACCAACTCTATCAGCAAAGTTCAAGAAGAGAGCCTGGGCTCCGCCATCCTCAGACTATGGCACAGTATCCCAATTTCCTACCTAGGAGGGTGTCAGAGAAGGACGAGTAGCAAGGAGCTGAAGATGTTATTGCCACCCCAAAGTAACACCCTACCCTTCTGTGACGTCAGTGGAAGCAGGACCGACACTCTGACATGGGAGTAATGAGATGCCCAATTCTCTCCTTGCTGGATTAGTGTCAGAAAGGGATAAATAGGAATCAAGGGCTCGCATGACTTCCCAGCAGTAAGGACTGCCTCGCCACCCCTGTATCAGTAGAGGCCACGAGGTCGGGGGGCAGTAACACTGTATCTTTCCTCCTTGGGGTCTCAGTGAAGGCCAGGTGGCGAAACACTCCCATCTGGCAGTATGAGGTATCGCCACGTTTCCTCCACCAGGATAGTGTCAGAGTTGACCTGCTAAAATAGAAGATTTACCTACGACCCAGGTCTTCATAGACTACTACCTCAAACATCCAGAATACAATGGAAAAGCACTCATCATACCAAGAACAAGGGAAATCTCAACTTGAATGAGAAAAAGCACTCACTGCCCAACTGAACAGAGCCTCAGGCATGTGTGGGGCTGTAGCAAAGAGTGAACATCTGTGTTGGTACAGTAGAGCTCCAATAGGGAAGGCAGAAGAGAGTGGGACTGGAGAGAGTTCTTCAGAAATGGTGACTGAAAGGTAAAACTTTGGCAAAAGAGTTGAACTACAGTTTCAAGAGACATGGTGAAAACTTAAATAAGAAAAACACCCCAAAATTCTGTGCCACAAAATCATCTCTGAAATTAAGGAGAAAGAACAAAATCAGGAAAGCAGAAGGGAAACTGCACCTTAGCTATAAGGTAAAAATAATCTGAATAACAGCAGATTTCTCATCAGAATTCCCGAAGGCCAGAAGAAGGCAATACTTTTTTGTCAAGTGTTGAAAGAATAGTATAATCAGCCAGAATCCAGTATCCAGTGTAAATATTTTTTAGGAACGAAACAAAATTCAAGACATTTTTTAAAAGAAAAACTAATAGAATTTGTTGCCATTATTGAAAAGAAGGTGACTAAAGGAAGTTCTTAAAACAGAAAAAAAAAAAAAAAAACCTTGAAACATCAGAGTAAAAATGTGGGAAAATGAAACAGATTTTCCTTCACATCTTAAGTTTTCTAAATTTGTTTTATGTTTGAAGCAAAAAATTATAACACTGCCTGGAGTGGCTTGTGGTGTATATAGAGGAAATATTTAAGGCAATTTTATTACAGNAAAAAAAAAAAAAAAAAACTTGAAACATCAGAGTAAAAATGTGGGAAAATGAAACAGATTTTCCTTCCCATCTTAAGTTTTCTAAATTTGTTTTATGTTTGAAGCAAAAAATTATAACACTGCCTGGAGTGGCTTGTGGTATATACAGAGGAAATATTTAAGGCAATTTTATTATAGTCATGAGAAAAAGGGGACTTAAAGGGAAATAAAGTTACTATGCACACATGCTTAGTCGCTCAGTCATGTCTGACTCTTTGCAACCCCATGGACTGTAGCCGGCCAGGTTCCTCTGTTCATGGGATCTTCCAGGCAAGAATACTGGAAGTTACTCAAACTGGGTAAGAAGACAGCATTAAGAAGTAGAAGGTAACAAATTGAATATATATAGTGTAACATATCTAGATCACCTTAAAATCTATATAGAGATACACTAAAATACCACAGTGAGTAAATCAAAGTAGAAATCTAAAAACTGTCCAAGTAACCCACAGGAAAAAGAAACAGAGAAGTGAAAAATGGTGAGAACAAACAGAAAATGGAAAAACTAGAATGTCAGACTGAAGCCCTAACAGGCTAATCATTACATCAAACGTAAATGGCCTAATTACACCAACTAAAAGACAGCGACTCACACACAGTGGGTTATTGTTGCCACAAACAGCTACTCGACGAGTTTCAGGGGCACTACGCACCTCCGCAGAGCAACCAGTGCACCCAG
>SJYA01011949.1:4174-16740 GCA_006410615.1 Neotragus moschatus
TATGGCATTGTAACATGTATGATATCATAAGTGAAACGGATTGCCGGTCTAGGTTCGATGCAGAAGGCTTGGGACTGATGGGCGGGGATGATCTGGAGGGATGGTGTGGGGAGGGAGGGGGAAGGAAATGGGTCCGGATTGGGAACTCAGGTACACTTGTGGCTGATTCATGTCAATGTATGGCAAAATGAGTACAGTATTGTAAAGCAAAACAAACTAAAAAATAAAAATTTAAACTTAAAAAAAAAATACCAGCTGTGGACTGGAGCGTTACATTATTTCTTAAAGTAAGTCTTCTCTGCCTGTTGGCTGGGCAAGATTTTTGTTATTTCTTCTTCTTTTCGATTGAGATTGGCTTATATTCCGGTGTAAAGTGTTGAGGTCAGGTATGAAACTATAGCAAAGCAAAAAGAACAGAAGAAATAATAGTAGGCTCCAACTAAAGCACCAAAAACATTATAGAAACTAGACCAAAAGGGTTTCATTTTAGCTCTGTGAAGAAAGGGAGATTATTCAGTCTACTTGATAACTGGCCAAATCTGCTTTAATTATAAATTTTGAATCACCATCTAAGCTAGTCTAGCCTCTGATTTATGGACTAAATGGTACTAAAAGAAATTTGCCCATATCAAACATTGTTAATGAGATTTCTTGACATAAAAAGATATTATTGGCATTATCCTTCCAAGAGTTTAAAGAACATCTTGGAGTCATATGAGCAGTAGCAATTTTCCATTTTTTGTTTGTTAAATAGTCCTCTGTCTTTTTCTGATATTCTTTTATTTATAATTTATTAAGCACCTACTATGTGTCAGCTATGCTTTAGAAAAGAACACATCATCTTTGTTTCTCGAAACTGTTACTGAAAAACTGCATTTCACCTGACATTTGCCATTTACGCATAAACAACTAAAAACAGTTACGGCATCTCAAAGCCAGTTTCACTCCTGCATCTCCATGGGTGGCATAAGCCAGCCTACATCTTTCCTCTTGTTTCATCCTGGCTTCTTTTCACGGCCTGCTGTGTTTTCTGCGTCTCTATTGTTTCTTTTGTTCCGGACCCTTCTTTCTTAACACAGAGTTCCCGAATCATTCCTATCAGTAGGCAACCAGGCTCACACAGAACCGTGAGAGACAACTTGTGCTTTCTAATTTACAGCTTGACTAGGTTCCCTTGTAGCAGAGAGGAGTGGTTTTTGTTTGTTTTGTAGCTTTCTTTTCATAGGTTCACAATAGGAGGTGGACAAGGTGGTTCCTGGAAAGAAAGGGAGGGAATTGCTGCAGTCATAATCCCCCCTGCACAGATTATTGTAACAACTTGTCTGCAGAAGGCACCCCCACCTGAGCGCGGGGTAAGTGTTCCCTTCCTTGGATGTCCGGCAAAAGCCTCCGCCTGCAGGCTTGTACCACAGCTGCAGCCCTCAGGGGCCTGTGGGATTCTGGGTCTCCACTCTCCCCATTTCCAGTCTACTTTCTCTAAGAAGTTCTCTAACTGCAGGATATGGTGACCACACCTATAGACCTATACTTTTGGCTTAGAGTCAGGGTTTCCCTTTTACGAAATGAAATGGGTTACATTGGCTAGCTGTTCACTGCTACATTTTTTTTTTTTTCTTCCTGAGCACTAACACAGACTACAGTCCTTAGACCCTCTTTTCCTTAGGCATATCCTGTGACTGAGTTCTAGCCACTAGAAGGTGGCAGAAAGAGCCATGTGACACCCCCTGCTGTCGTTCAGTTGCTGAGTCTTGTCCAACTCTTTGCAACCCCATGGACTGCAGCATGCCAGGCTTCCTTACCTTCATTGTCTCCCAAGTTTGCTCAAACTCAGGTCAGTGATACCAGCCAATCATCTCACCCACTGTTGCCCCCTTCTCCTGCCCTGCCTCCTGACACAGTAGCAGGGTCTCTTCCAATAAGTCGGCTTTTCACATCAGGTGGTCAAAGTATTGGAGCTTCAGCTTCAGCATCAGTCCTTCCGGTGAATATTCAGGGTTGATTTCCTTGAGGATTAACTTGTTTCATCTCCTTGCAGTCCAAGGTACTCTCAAGAGTCTTCTCCAGCACCATGATTCTAAAGTACCAGTTCTTCGGCACTCAACCTTCTTTATGCTCCAACTCTCACATCCTTACATGACTACTGGAAACACCATAGCTTTGACTATATGGATCTTTGTCCACAAAGGCACGTCTCTGCTTTTTAATATACTGTCTAGTTTTGTCATAGCTTTCCTTCCAAGGGGCAAGCATCTTTTAATTTCATGGCTGCACTCACTGTCTGCAGTGATTTTTAGAGACCAGAAACTAAAATGTATTGCTGTTTCCACTTTTTCCTCATCTATTTCCCGTGATGTGATGGACTGGATGCCATGATCTTCATTTTTTTCCATTAGTATCCATTCTCTGACCCAGGTTTCTGTTACTTATTTCTGTTGCTTATCTCACTCGAAGGGTATTATATAATTAGAGATGACTTCAGTACATTCTCCATCACTGTTTAATCAAATTTTGGCTATATTCCTGGCATTAGGCACGATTCACTTAACTTGATTCTCAAGCTCCTTCTGGGGCTTGGATCTCTGACATTTAGCAGCTCTGCTTGGTGCCCGACTTCTCTCACATAGATTACTTTATTTTAGCAAATCTACTTTTCACCTAAACACTGGTCTGTGGACCAGCAGCGCTGGATCAGTTAGAACAGCAGAATTCATTCCTATTGAACTAGAATCTGCATTTTAACAAGACTCCCCAGTGGTTTGTATACTCTTAATGTTTGACAAGCAGTTCTCTTTCTCTGAAGAAAGGTTGATTTCTTTAGCAAGATTTGTTGCTGTGGGTGCTGTTGTTGCTTTGTTTGTTTTCTCTTTTTCTTTGCCCACTTGGCTTGTGACATCTTAGTTCTCTGACCAGGGACTGAATCCCGAGCCCTAATATGGAGAGCATGGAGTCCTAACCACCGGACCACCAGGGAATTTCCTAACAAGATTGTGATTGCCCCAAGCTACAGAGGAACATTAGTAATACATTTTGCATAGAATGGCAAGTTAACCAACAATGGATTTAACTCTTTCCAAGTGAATCTACTGTGAAACCAACCAAGCTGATCTGAGGACTTTGCTTTTCATGTGAAAATTTGTTCTTGAGATTGAGTTTGGAAGAATGTATGCCGTTGGCTATCACTTAATAATGATTCACTTGAGACCACCAGACTTTTGCAGTTTTCCATTCAGCAAGAAGAGGGCCAACTGAAATGATGAAGGAAGTCCTATCTCCTTTGTAACTTTCAGAATCTTCATCTCTGTTGCAGATGATGGGGAGGGCTAAGGTTGGCAGAAAAAATACAGGACACTCAGTTAAATATGAAAGTCAGATGAATAAGAAATAACTTTTCAACATTAATGTGTCCCAAATATTGCATGAGACATACTTATATTAAATATTCATGGGACATGATTATACTAAAAAGTATTCACTGTTGATCTGAAGTTCAAACTTAACTGAATGTCTTATATTTTTATTTGCTAAGTCTGGCAGCCACAGAGAAAGCAAAACTTGAAAGAGGTAAATTAATGGGAAACCAGAAGATAGTATTTGAATGTCATTATTTATCTTTTAACGTAAAACATAAAGGCACCCTTTGAGCCTCCAGAGATCACTTTCTTGGTATCAGGACAGCCAAATTTATTCCCACCAAATTGGTGAAGAAAGCAAATGGAAGAGACTTTGATTTTGCGTTAATCCAGGTATTGCTTTTGAGAATGTGTATACCCTTGATGTCCAAATCTCAAATCAATCGCTGTGACGTGAGAAAACCAGATATGTTACCAGGCAATTAGCTGTTGAGAGCTGCTGAGTTCAGTGGAGATGTCTGCGGCAATGTCCTTTGAGATGTTAAATTCTGGTAGCTTTGACTGCACAGCTGTGGAGAGTAGGATTCCTCCAACATATTATAATCAACCACCCTGTCCGAGAGCACCTGTGGCTCTTTAGGTGCAAGAAATAGGAAAACTAATCCTGCCTTACAACCCAACCTAAACTGAATTTGACAAGTATTCCAAAAATTCATCATTTTCCAGGTAACCACTTTCTTCAGCAGCTTAGATGATATGAGGAACTCATAAATTGGATGGTAATTAATTCCTTGGGTAACTCATTCCTACGAATTTAGACCACCTTAAGATACAAAGTGCTCCTGGGTAACTATAAAGTGAATTATGTCAGAGCAATGTTTCATGTCAGCAGTTTTTTTTTTTTAATATAAAATTAAATGCTGCAAGCAAACCGTTAGTCTAATTCTCAGCATATTATATTTTGCATCATCTGAAGATGGGGAAGTTTTGTCTGTGGTAGATGGCAGATTTGAACATTCAGTTGAGAAATCCATACCTCAGGATAGATTTTCCCCATTGGAAAAAAATCACTCCTGTTTATAACAACCATTTATTGTGAAAAATATCAAACAACCACAAAAGCAGAGAATATTAAACTCCCAGGTACCCAGGGCCCATCAGCACAGTGTCTTCTCTTTCTCTTCATCTCCCCCATTTCCATGTGGGATGGCTTGAAAGTAAATCTGAGACATTTTCTCTCACCTGTGTGTTTCAGAATGCACCTGAAAGGCAAGAATTTCCCTTTTAAAATATAGCCATTATTATATATATATATATATAATATATATATATATTGCCATTATTAACCACTGCAGATGGTGACTGCAGCCATGAAATTAAAAGATGCTTGCTCCTTGGAAGAAAAGTTGTGACCAACCTAGGCAACATATTAAAAAGCAGAGACATTACTTTGCCAACAAAGATCTGTCTAGTCAAGGCTATGATTTTTCCAGTGGTCATGTATGGATGTGAGAGTTGGACTGTGAAGAAAGCTGAGAGCCGAAGAATTGATGCTTTTGAACTGCGGTGTTGGAGAAGACTCTTGAGAGTCCCTTGGACTGCAAGCAGATCCAACCAGTCCATCCTAAAGGAGATCAGCCCTGGGTGTTCACTGGAAGAACTGATTTTGAAGCTGAAACTCCAATACTTTGGCCACCTGATGTGAAGAACTGACTCACTGGAAAAGACCCTGATGCTGGAAAAGACTGAAGGCAAGAGGAGAAGGGGACAACACAGGATGAGATGGTTGGATGGCATCTCCGACTCAATGGACATGAGTTTGAGTAAACTCCAGGAGTTGGCGATGGACAGGGAGGCCTGGTGTGCTGCAGTCAGTGGGGTCACAAACAGTCGGACATATATGTTTCTGCCATGATATCTATAAAATAGTGCTGTGAAAATTCATTTAATAGCTGGGATAGTTGGATGAGGAGATACTTCTGCTCATTACCTATTTGCTTATGGGGAGGCCTAGTACATATGGAAAAAGTAATAAGTGAAATTATTATTCACTCAGTCATGTCTGACTCTTTGTGACCCCATGGACTGTAGCCTGCCAAGTTCCTCTGCCCATATAATTCTCTAGGCAAGAATACTGGAGTAGGTAGCCATTTGCTTCTTCAAGGGATCTTCCCAACCCAGGGATAAAACCTGGGTCTTCTGCATTGCAGGCAGATTCTGTATTGCCCGAACTACCAGGGAAACCGAGTACATATACAGAAAGCAGGAAAATGCTATATTCTTTCACTTTATTTACAAGTTTTCAATATTATGTTTAGGTTTCTTAGTATACTACTTCAAAGATGATCAATAAGACTTTTTAAAATTTGTCACTATATACTCATAGACTTAAACATATTTCACGTTTTATGCTGTTACCCTACTATCCTCTTTGGTGTTCAAATCGCTCTAGTGGCAGCCTATTCAAATTGTCTTCTGAGTCTTTTTGACATGATCCTAATAGTTGTTGGTAAGTTCGTTTTGTTTTGTTTTACTTTCTGGTATACCGAGATGCTCCAGGATCTTTCTAACACATTTCTTTCTCACACCTGGAATAAGTCATTTTTCCAAGGAGCCTTGGATCATTTTAGTGGGAAATGCTATTTAGAGGCAGCAATCTAGATGCTATTCTTTGCTACCAGGCAGGATCCTACTTCTAGGCACTTTTAAGATTTTACTCAAAACTTCATAGTTCTTAGATTTGCAGAATTGTAATTGTAATTTGCAGAATTTGCCTTTTCATAGTTTCATGGACATTGGTAGAAAAAAGTGAGATTCCTGGGTCAAAGATGAACAGTGTATTACTCAACTCAGGAGCAGCAGCCAGAGTGTCAGTATTTCTGCATCAGTGTCCCCACCTTCCCGTTTCTTGCCCTGTGGGCCAGATGATGCTGCACAGGGCTGCACGTGTGAAGCTGAGCTTAGAGAAACTGACTATTTTCAAATGGGCAATCAGCATCCTTGTTCTGAGCTCGGGAGGACAACTCTGTCTTCATCTTTCAAGGCTTTTCTCCATATATGCTCAGTTTCTCAGACTCTTTGCAATCCCCAGACTGTAGCCCACCAAGCTCCTCTGTCCATGGGGTTCTCCAGCACAGAATACTGGAGTGGGTTGCCATGCCCTCCTCTTTGCTCCATATAAGCACCCTGAAATGAGAGCTGGAAACAAAATGCAGTCAGTGCCTCTGCTCACAAGATGCACAAAACTGAGACACGCATGGAATATTATATCACAACCGGTGTTTTCAGTGGACGTTTAAGCTAGCAACGAATCCATTCAGGCGTTTCCAGTTCAAATTGAGGACAATAACGTTTTTACTTAGTTTATTGGTGTACGTTTGTGTTTTCTTTACTGCACGCCCATGTCTCAGCCTCATAGACTCCAGCGTAATCATTTATTTTCCTTGTCTAAATCAAGAAATAATATTCAAAATAAACTACCAACACTAGCACTGAAAACATAAATAATATAATTACCATAACAGGTAAACTTTTTTTTTGCCTTCTGTGCTTAAGGCTTTACATGCAAGAATATACAGTCAACTGATAAAACAGAAATGGCCTCAGACATAGAAAACTTATGGTTACCAAAGGGGAAAGGAGGGAGAGGTAAATTAGGAGTTTGGGATTACCGGATGCATACTCTTAAATATAAAAGAGATCAATGACAAGGTCCTACTGTATAGCACAGGAAGTTACATTAAATATCTTATAATAACCTATAACAGGAAATAATCTTAAAAAGAATACACACACGCAAACATATACATATATGTATTCTATTCAGTTCAGTCGCTCAGTCATGTCTGACTCTTTTCGACCCCATGGACCACAGCATGCCAGGCCTCCCTGTCTATCACCAACTCCTGGAGTTTACCCAAACTCCTGTCCATTGAGTCGGTGATGCCATTCAGCCATCTCATCCTCTGTCGTCCCCTTCTCCTCCTGCCCTCAATCTTTCCCAGCATCAGGGTCTTTTCAAACGAGTAAGTTCTTCGCATCAAGGTGGCCAAAGTATTGGAACTTCACCTTCAACATCAGTTCTCCCAATGAATATTCAGGGTTGATTTCCTTTAGGATGGACTGGTTGGATCTCCTTGCAGTCCGAGGGACTCTCCAACACCACATAGTCTTCTCCAACACCACAGCTCAAAAGCATCAATTTTTCAGTACTCAGCTTTCTTTATGGTCCAACTCTCACATCCATACATGATTACTGGAAAAACTGTAATCTTTGACTATATGGACTTTGGTTGGCAAAGTAGTGTCTCTCCTTTTTAATATGCTGTCTAGATTTGTCATAGCTTTTCTTCCAAGGAATAAGCGTCTTTAAATTTCATGGCTGAAGTCACCATCTGTGGTGATTTTGGAGGCCAAGAAAGTAAATTCTGTCACTGTTTCCATTGTTTCCCCATCTACTTTCCATGAAGTGATGGGACCAGATGCCATGATCTTAATTTTTTGAATGTTGAGTGTAAAGCCAACTTTTTCACTCTCCTCTTTCACTTTCATCAAAAGGCTCTTTAGTCCTTCGCTTTCCACCAAAAAGGTGGTATCATCTGCATATTAGTTGAGCTCAGTTCAGTCGCTCATTTCTGTCCGACTCTTTGCAACCCCATGAACTGCAGCACACTAGGCCTCCCTGTTCATCACCAACTCCCAGAGTCCACCCAAACCCATGTCCATCGAGTCAATGATGACATCCAACCATCTCATCCTCTGTCATTCCCTTCTCCTCCTGCCCTCAATCTTTCCCAGCATCAGGGTGTTTTTCAGTGAGTCAGCTCTTCACATCAGGTGGCCAAATATTGGAGTTTCAGCTTCAACATCCGTCCTTCCAATGAACATCCAGGACTTATCTCCTTTAGGATGGACTGATTGTATCTCCTTGCATATTAGAGGTTGCTAATATTGATATTTCTCTCGGCAATCTTGATTCCAGCTTGTGCTTCATCCGGCCCAGGATTTCTCATAATGTACTCTGCATATAAGTTAAATGATCAGGGTGACAATATACAGCCTTGACGTACTCCTTTTCCTATTTGGAACCAGTCTGTTGTTCCATGTCCAGTTCTAACTGTTGCTTCCTGACTTGCATACAGGTTTCTCAAGAGGCAGGTCAGGTGATCTGGTATTCCCATCTCTTTCAGAATTTTCCACAGTTTGTTGTGATCCATACAATCAATGGGTTTAGAGTACTCAGTGAAGCAGAAGAAGTGAAGTGAAATCGCTCAGTTGTGTCAAACTCTTTGTGACCCCATGGACTGTAGCCCACCAGGCTCCTCCATCCATGGAATTTTCCAGACAAGAATACTGGAGTGGGTTGCCATTTCCTTTTCCAGGGGATCTTCCTGACCCAGGGATTGAACCCAGGTCTCCCACATTGCAGGCAGACGCTCTACCATCTGAGCCACCAGGGAAGCCCTGGTGAATGAAGCAGAAGTAGATGTTTTTCTGGAATTCTCTTGCTTTTTCTATCATCCAATGGATGTTGAAAATTTGATCTCTGATTCCTCTGCCTTTTCTAAATCCAGCTTGGACATCTGGAAGTTCTCAGTTCCCAAACTGTTGAAGCCTCACTTGGACAATTTTGAGCATTGCTTTGCTAGTATGTAAAATGAGTGTAATTATGTAGTAGTTTGAACAGTCTTTGGCGTTGCCTTTCTTGGGGATTGGAGTGAAAACTGACCTTTTCCAGTTCCATGGCCACTGCTGAGTTTTCCAAATTTGCTGCATATTGAGTGCAACACTTTAACAGCATCATATTTTAGGCGTTGAAATAGCTCAGCTGGCATTCCATCACCTCCACTAGTTTTGTCCATAATGATGTATCCTAAGGCCCACTTAACTTCATACTCCTGGATGTCTGGCCCTAGGTGAGTGATCACACCATTGGTGTTATCTGGGTCATTAAGATCTTTTTTTTTTTTTTTTTTTATCATTCTTCTGTATGTTCTCGCCATCTTTTCTTAATATCTTCTGCTTCTTTTAGGTCCTTTATTGTGCCCACCTTTGCAAGAAATGTTCCCTTGGTATCTCTAATTTATATGGCTTCCAAGTTGTCTCAGTGGTAACAGAATTGCCTGCCAATGGAGGATACTCAGGAGAAATGGGTTCAATCCTTGGGTCAGGAAATGGCAACTGACTCTGTTATTCTTGCCTGGAGTATCCCACAGAAGGGTCTGGAAGACTACAGTCCATTGGGGCACAAAGAGTCAGCATGATGAAGAGACTGAGCTTGCACACATGTATATATATATATATATTTGGATCACTTTGCTGTACACGTGACACTAACATCACCTTGTAAATCAACTACAATTAAAATAGAAGTAAAGACTATACAGTTGAATTACTATGCTTTAAATTCATTTGGATTAGATCTCCTTTGTATGGTGATTATATCAACAATATGTACCATTTTTTTATGTCACTTTCAGTTTTTAGGAATTGCTCTTTTGACATTTAATTTGAAGCCTTAAATATATAAAATATTTACAAGGTTTCAAAATAAAATATATAAAAGAAGATAAACTCAAAGATATCTAGCTTCTATTCATGTTTCATCTGTAACAAACAGAACTAAAATTCAGAGTTCTGTGGATTCATCTTTACATATATTGGCCAATCTAGCCTGGGGACAGACAAAAGTGGAAATCCTAGATTAAAGGGTGGATGCATATACAAAGGGTTCCACAAGCTCAGTGTGTTTTAAGGTTTAACAATATCAGAAACATAGATGTTAGAAACTTACAAAAACATATCAGTTTATGGCTCAATTATTTTCTAATTTTAATTTTTCAATGTGTGGCTTATTCAGAGAGCATAAAAAACCTGAAAAGTGAATAAAATTATTTAAAATTCACAATATTAAATGACTATATAAGGAATATAAATAAACATTCAAATTATTTTTTCAAAAGCTTGTAGCATTTATAGACCTGAAGTTAAAGTTTAAAAATGCTCTAAGACTTTTGGGACACATATATTGCTGCTAAATAGTGTATTAGTTTGCTAGGCTTGCCTAAGCAAATTACCACAAGTTGGTTGGTTTAAACAGTAGAAGTTTATTTTCTCACAGTCTGGAGGCTGGAAGTCGAGGATCATAGTTTCTACAAGTTCGGCATCTCCGGAGGTCTCTCCCCTTAACTTCCAGATGGCTGCCTTCCAGTTGTGTCCTCATGGTCTCTCTGTGTATCCACAAGTGAGTATCCTACTTCCTCTTCTTTCAAGGACACCACTCGGGTTAGATCGGGTTAGATGCACTCTAATGCCCTCACTTCAGCTCAATCACCCATTTAAAGGTTCCATTTCTGAAACAGTCAAGTTCTGTGGTACTGGAGACTAGGGCTTCAACATATGAATTCTGAGAGGACGCAACTCAAGCTGTAACAGCATCAAATTCCACGCCATGGGGTCGTGACATGTAGCATCCCTGCCAGCAATGCCTGGAGAACACCTTTCTTCACAGCCTCACCAGCGGAGTACATTGCCCAATTTTTGAATTGCTGACACTGAGATATGCCAATCTCAGTGTAGCTGTCTCTGTAAATTTTTTCTTGAAGTTTGACATGTATGCAGTAAAGTACACTAATCTAAAGGCCCCATTAATTTCTCCAAAGTGAACATGCATGTATATTTACTGCCCAAAACAAGATGGGAGATTGACCTTTTCTTGGAAGCCTGCCTCAAGCCCCACCTCAGTCACTTATTTCCTACCAAGGTGACACTCATCTGACTTCTATCACCTCATTCTGCGAGCCTCTTTTTTGAACATGATATAAATAATATATTACTCTGCTCTGTCTAGCTCACTTTATTCATTTCCGTGAGATTTATTCATATGCTTAAATAACAACAACAAAAAATACACTCTTTCATTGTATAACATCCCATTAGGTGAACATACTAACATTTATGTACCCTCTATATGTTGATGATATTTGGGTTGTTTCTAGTTTGGTGCTACAATATAAGTATGTTCAGCTTTATTTTTAAAGATTTTTTAAAAAATGTGAACCATTTTTAAAGTCTTTATTGAATTTGTCACAGTATTGCTTCCATTTTATGTTTTGGGTTTTGACCACGAGCCATGTGGGATCTTAGTTCCTTGACCAGGGATCCAACAGGTAACCCGGGTATTGGAAGGCCCAGTCTTAACCACTAAACCACCAGGGAAGTTCCTATTCAGCTTTAATAGCTAATTATTAATTTTCCAAAGTAGTTGTGCCAATTTGCCTTCCTGACAGCAGTGATTACAACTTCTGGTTGGTACACATCCCACCAACATTTAGTGCCATTAGTTTTAAAAATTATAGCCGTTCAGGTGTGTCTGAGGTGGTTTCTTATTATAGTTTTAATTTACTTTCTCCTGATGACTAATGATGTTGAACATANTTGCCTTCCTGACAGCAGTGATTACAACTTCTGGTTGGTACACATCCCACCAACATTTAGTGCCATTAGTTTTAAAAATTATAGCCGTTCAGGTGTGTCTGAGGTGGTTTCTTATTATAGTTTTAATTTACTTTCTCCTGATGACTAATGATGTTGAACATATTTCTATATAATTATTGGCAGTCATGTGTTCTACTTTTTAAAAGACATATTTAATCACTTGACCATTTTTGTTTTTTCTCATCAGGTTTTCTTTATATATTCTGCATACATGTTTATTCTTTATATTTTCTATATATAAGTTCTTTTCTGAATGTGTATCACAAATATTTGCCTCATTCTATGGTACAAATTATTTTAAAGAATAATTTTACTTTAGAACAGTTTTAGATTAACAGAGAATTCCTGTATATCCCATACCCAGTTCCCTGTATTATTAAATCCTACATTAGTGTGATTCATTTGTTAAAATTAATGAACTGATATTGATATATTAATATTAACTAAAGTTCATATTTTATTCAGATTTACTTAGGTTTTAACTACTGTCTTTTCTCTGTTCGAGGATTCCATCTAGGTTATCACATTTAGTTGTCATGTCTCCTTAGGTTCCTCTTGTTCCTCTTGGTTATGACAGGTTGTTAGCTTTTTCATTGTTTTTGATGATCTTGAGAGTTCTGAAGAATACTAGTGAGATATATTTTTAAATGACCCTCATCTAGAGCCAGATATCCTGGAATGTGAAGTCAAGTGGGCCTTAGAAAGCATCACTATGAACAA